>NDGN011422429.1:0-23264 GCA_002564285.1 Tympanoctomys barrerae
GTGTGTGTTCACATGTGCAGGATAGCCCTGTGTGTGTTCACGTGTGCAGGATAGCCCTGCATGTGTGTTCACGTGTGCAGGATAGCCCTGTGTGTGTTCACGTGTGCAGGATAGCCCTGCGTGTGTGTTCACGTGTGCAGGATAGCCCTGTGTGTTGTTCACATGTGCAGGATAGCCCTGCGTGTGTGTTCACGTGTGCAGGATAGCCCTGTGTGTGTGTTCACATGTGTGGTGGGGTCCAGACTATTCTGGATGGAATTGAAGGATACTCGGTAGACACAAGCGGGCTCCACAGATACACCTAAGAGGTTTTCAAATGCAAATCTAAACTTTTGAAGTCCGGAGGTAGGAGGCCTCAGCGACCGACCGACCGAGCGCTCTCCTGAGCCCAGGGGCCCAGACGTGTGGTTGGGAAGGGAAGCTGATCCCAGCTCCTCCTGAATGGCCCCTTAAGTGCAATGGTGAAGAGTCAGTCACTGCAGGGCCACAGTGTCACAGCCGCTGCTGCCCTGGCTCAGGGCTAAGCGTGCCTCATCACGAGCAAGTCCACCTCGGCCCACTTGTGAAAAGCACACTCTTGAACACTCGCTCTGCGGCTGCTGCCGGCCTGTCCCAGGACCATTCTCAGTGGAAGGCACTTCTGCAGCGTTAGCACAACAACCAGCTTTCTGGACTGAAAAAAAAGCCTACTTTAAGCACGCCATTCCCCAATGATAGCCTTCTATTAATATTTATCAGGGAACAGAAAACCAAGGGCACGAAGGGAACTTTCCGTGCAAACATTTTCATTTATAAAATTTAGATACCTGAAATTCAATAACATTTTCTGCCTAAAGAGCACAAAGCCCTGAGCCATGTAATTCTGGGGATGAGATAAGGACTCTGTTCCGGACACACAGAGCTGGCTGACAAGAAGGGCTGCTGGGTAAGTGGGCTGTGGAGGACTGCTGGCCCCACAGCCCTGATTGCTGTCAGGAACAGGAAGGAGCAAAGATCGGGGCTCTGAATCCCTGTGGACCTCTCCTGAGGTGGTCTCAGAGGAGACAAGGCCCGAAGGAGAGGCCTGGCTTCTGGAAAGAGGAAGAAGTCACGCTCTGCCCTGTTCCCCTCCTGCATGCATTTAGAAGCCCCTGACTGAGGGCAAAGGGAAGACTCCAAGGAAGGAGGGGAGTGGGAGACGGAGCCTGGCCAGGAGTGGCCTGGGCTTCCTTCTTCCTCGCGCCCACCCTTGGAGCCTGCAAAGCCAGAAATGCAGAAACATCAGACCAGCAGACATGAAGCCCAGACCCAGATGCGCTCCCAGCCGGAGGCCCAGGAAGGTGGGCAAGGCCCAACAATGGCAGACACCTGGACAGGTGTCCCCCCGCCAGCGAGGCCGGAAGCCCCTAGGACTCCCTCCTCCTCAGATGCAGAGAGGCTGAGGAGCTCAGCGCCTGAGAGCAGACCTCCCTCCCTCTGCTGTCCTCAGGTGTGGGCAGAGGTTGGGGGCAGAGGGGCTTCTGCTGCACCTGTCACACAGCAGCACCCCACCCCCCTAGCAGAACCGCACAGAAAAGTCAGACCAAGCACAGGGTTTCACTCCCAGCACCCAGAGGCAGAGAAGGAGGGCACTGAAGGGCTCTCCAGAGCTCGCTTGGACACTCCCTGCCACAGCACGCCTTGAAGCAAGGCGACCTCCATCTAAAAACTTGCTTTTGTTCTTGTTGATCTTTTAAAGGACTAATAGAGACTTTTAAAAGGAGAAAGACAAAGAATTCATGCAGAAAGTGACTACAACTTAATGCTATGATTCTTTTTAGAAATTTGGCCCCATAGAGCCAGCAGTCACCCCACACATCCCAAGTTGGTGAGTCAGGGCAACAAGACAAAGAACACAGGTTAGCAGTGGTGCTCCCAAAAGCTTGTGCTCCCAGGAGGGTGGAAACATTTTAAGACGCAGGAGGAGGTGAAGCCTCAGGGCAGGGCCACAGGTGGCAGACGCCTGCCAGGTGGTCCCAGGTGGGGAGCAGCAGCAGCCCTCGCTGGCACTAGGCGACTCAAGAGGAGGAACAGGCCAACTCAAAGTGTGATCCACGTGGTGCTGCCACTTCTGCTCAGGACTCCTGGCCACAGTGAGCCTGGGGCGAGAGGCCACCCTCAGACACCGGTGAGGAAGGGAGCAGACCCCAAGGATGTGGCTGGCCAGCAGTCACCAGGTTGGAAGGTGTGTGGACCTGGGGTGAAGGCTCCCGAGTACAGGGGAGCTCCTCTGTGAGGGAGTCTGCAAGGGCAGGGCGGAGGAAGGAGGAAGGCTCCCCAAGCACTCAGCGCCTCCAAGACCCATCCCTCCCCTTCTGCCCACAGCGCATGCCCCCTGTGCCCCAGACAGGCCCCTCTAGACACCTCACAGAGTCAGCAATGAGGGACACTGCAGCCCGCTTTTCCAGGCAGTGCACAGAAGGGCTGAGCATGCTATGCCGGGGACAGTCCTGCATCTGGTGGGGGCAGGGCTTGGGGACAGGGGACTGTGTGTGTTTTCAATTGCTTGCTCATAGGCCACAACCCAGGCTGGTGCAGGAGGTAAGGGAAAGTACCGTTGTCACCACAGTTCGATTGTTACTGAGATGACGAAGCTTTAATGTGAATACAACTTTTTACTTCCAACGTAAAAGTACTGGACACTTCCCTGAAAATAGGAGGAAATGAGGGAGAGGTTAGTGTGCCTTTGAGACAGAAGCCTAAAGCAAGGGCCACGCGCATACACTGCAGGCGGGAACGTGGTGGGTGTCAGGGGGCATGCTCCGGCAGTGGAGAGCCAGTCTTCTCTGGCAGACCCCGCACCCTGGAGCTGCACACCGAGGCTTGCTGGAGAACACTGCCACCTTCCCAGGGGCCCTCCGTAAAGACACAAACCGAGCCCCTATGGTGACCGTGCTGACAGCGGGCAGCTAAGCTGCAGGCCAGGGGGGTTCCCAGGGTCGGCCAGCGCTGCCCACAGGAAGCTTGTGGGGGCAGCACTTTTTCTCTCCAGGGACTCCAGAGAAGGGCGTTTATGGGAGCACAGATTTTATAATGTCCACCACAAATTCAGAATTTTCAAAGCATTGTTTAAGACTGAATGACCAAAACACACATGACAACACACCACACAGCCACAGACATGCACATACAACATGCACACACCACACGGCACAAACCACATGCTCAAGTAACCACACACATCACCGAGGAAAGGACACACGAGTGTTAAAGAGAAAGGCAATAGTTCTGGAAAGAGAAGTTTATCTTCTATGTTGAACCTTAAACCTAATTCTGGTTTCTACCTGCTTGTGTTTCTTGAAATGATGCAAAATATGTTTATATTCTGAGCTACAGTCTTGGTGTTTCAAATTGACACGGCTGACGTTTAGCACTATATCATTTTCAACCAGTTATAAATTTGCCTTAATAACTGTATTTACATAAAAGACAATTTCAATAGCTTTCCTAGCTGTAGCAAAAATACCAACAATTCATTTATTCTTAAAGTGCTTTGGGAATTTTTTTCTCAAAAGAAAAAGAAGCCAAATCATTGACAGGGAATCAACCACAGGTTTAACTCGACTATAAGAAGTACAGAGATTAAAGCTCTTTGAAATCACGGTGGAAGTGGCATGAAAACAGAACGTGGGAACAACTCCCTCCTGGGGCGGGACCTCGAGTGCCGAGCCCGGCAGAGAGCATGTGCCCTGTGGGCCACAGCCCCGGACCACAGCCCTGGAGCAGGAGGAGGGGCGGAGTATCGCTCCTGTCTCAGAGAACAGAACGACAGCGCAGAGACAAGGGAGACGCCCGGTGTCCTGCTGGGCCCTGGACTCTCGGGCATCAGGGACTGGACTGAACATTGTAGCCTTCCTCCCAGAATAATGACACCCTGTGGCTCCCGCCTGCCCACGGAGGCCCAGCATGCACACCCCCGGGCCCAATGACGAAAAGCTCAGACCAGCATGGCGACCAAAGCCTCCATGTGCTTGCCGGCAGGACCTTGAGACCACATGCATAAAACACGCTCCCAGGACAGGGGAGCACCCGTACACCCCAGCAGCCAGCAGATCAGCACCGGGCTCAGGACAGGTCGCAGGCCAGACTCCCCTCCTCTCACAGGACACTCCCAGCTCCCCCGAGAATAAAAGGTCAGTGGAAGAGAAGGTCTCCCTGCATCAGCCTGAGAGCCAGCATCTCGGTTGCCATGGTGACTCAGGTCATCCCCAGTGACTGTGGAGGGGGCATTCAGCTAGCAGCGCACTGCGGCCTGACAGGTTTTCATTGTCACCTCTACTGCGGGAAATCAGAGCAATAACAGCAGCTCACACCACACTATCTCATAAGCCTCTCGGTGCCAATTACTTGGAGGAAAAACAAAATCATCCCTGTGCCTCTGGGTGGAAAGTGGTGTTAGTGTTCAGACGGCTCAGACAAAAGCTGCAGGCCAAGTAGGGTGGGGGCGGTCCTCTTCGCAGATGGACCCGAGCACATTGCTACTAAATTATTTGTGTGTCATTGGGCAGCAAGCGTTCCAGAGGCGCTTGTGTCCTGGAGCCTCATTTCTGCCCTGGTTTGCAGGGTTCCGCCAGAGACGGGTTTCTGAAAGGCCCTGTGGCTTGACAGCAGCCTGCCGGTGTCACAGGTGCTCAGACCCCGGGCAGCCCCGAATAAGACAGATTCTGGGCGACAAGTGCTGGATGCTGAGCACCCGGGCAGCTGGGGAGCCTGCGTGTCGAGCCAGAACACGGGCCATGATCCCCAGCACGGGGCCGTGCAGAATCAGGGTGCTGCTTCCACTGACCTGAATCCAGACCACCCAGGATGAACACAGCCCTGGACGCTCTGGTGAGCCGGATGGCGTGACACGCTAGGAAGTGCCCCCACGTCAGAAATCAGACGCCTGTTCCTGTGAGATCTGACTGCTCTTTTGTATCCACTGGGCAAGACAAGAGTCAATTTGATCCCAAAATTTTACCTCCCTCTCACGAAACCAGAACCTGAAGGCAACACAGAAGAGATAGGAATTCACAAACTGGGCTTAGTTGGGCAAAACTAAGCCAGAATCACATGATCAGTATTCTTAGCTGGATGTTTTGAGTATGCACCGAGCCCTGGGAATTTACAGCGATACCAGGGCTTTTCTTATAGTACAAGGGCCAGTCCCTCAGACCTCACCAGGCAACTGGCACAGGGTCACTGCCTGGCCTCAGCAGGCGCCTGGGCCTGGAGCCAGGAGGCCCACCGCGACAGTTTGGCTGCAGGGCTTGTCTCAGGTGCATGTTTTAGAAGGGACAGGAAGACTGAGCACCTTTCAGGTGATTAGAGCTAAGTGCATCGGTGGAGTAACCCAAGGCTGACAGCATAATTCGATGGCTTTATTGGAAGGTGGTAGAAAGAGGAGGTGGCCCTAGTCAGAGAGTAGGTCTGGGGGAAGGACACTGGGACCATCTCCCACCCTCTTCTTTCCCCCTACCTACCCTTTTCCTTCCTACCTCCCTCCCTCCCTCTTTTCCACTTTTCCTCCTTCCCCTCTCTCACCTCCTCTGTCCCTTCTTCCCTTCCTCTCCCTCCCTCCTTCCTCCTCCCTCCCCCTCCCTCCATTTCCATGTCCCCCTTCCCCTCCCTCCCTCTTTCCCGTGTTCTCCTCCCCTTTCCTATCTCCCCCCCTTCCCTTTCTTGTCTCTCCTGGAAGCCATGCCCCTCTGCCATGGTATTTCCGCCTGGACACAGATCTAAAAGCAGTGGAGCTCACTGACCATGGACAGAAACCTTGGAACATGAGCTGAGACAAACTGTTCCTCCTCAAATTGGTTTTGTTAACATATTTTATCCACAATAGACAGGAGATTAACATAGACCTGAACATACACATTTAAGTGTTGAGCTATGGCATGCCCCAGTGCAAGGCAAGTGGAAAGGGGATAAAACTGCCCTCGGGATACCCCCTTACCACGCCCAGGACTGTGATGCGTGGGGCTCCTGACCCCTGAAGCTCAGTGTCCGTGGGAAACACTTTCAGCGGGAGTTTAGCTTCCTCTCAGGACTCAGACAAGCCCAAATTTGCCCCTAAAAGCAGAACGAAACGTAGCCTCTCTCAGCAGAGGTACTGGGGACGCACTGTCCCTTCTGGCAAGCACCCCAGAAGAAGCCTACACAAGGACGCCAGGCCTGTGGCGGACCCTGAGCCAGCCTATCACACAGCCCTCCACCGAGAGGCACGGCTGCCCCTTCGTTGCCATGTCTGGGCTCAGTTTGGCCAGCACGATCCTCAGGATCCCACATGCCTGTAGTCTGGGAACTCCCCTAACGTTCCCATGTCCTCGTTCCCGCTGTCTCTCCAGTTCTCAGCCCAGTCCACCACCTGAGCCCCCACAACTCCACGCTGAGGAACACCCAGCCGTGGACTGCACATTCAGACAGAAGCAGCCTCCAGGAAGTGACTTGCTAGCACCTGCAACACATGCTCCATCTCCTCAGCAGACTTAATCCACGAGGCTGAGACCCACAGCCCAAAGGGGCCAGCAGGGCTTTGCACCCTCGAGGGATGTCCTGAGCCCTGGGGGGCTTTGGTCCAAGGAGGAAGCCAGCTGTGGGTACTGTGGTCCCTGTCAACCGACCACAGGGAACAGTGTGGCCAAGCTCTGCCCACTGAGGCCTGGCTGCTGGGGACGCAGAGTCTCATGCAGCCCCCAGGGGAGGGGACTAGCATCTGCACTGCGATGGGCCAAGACCGCTCTGACAGGTGTGTCCCTGCCTGTCCTTTTCTGTCCACCACGAGTGACACTGTACCTAGCAGAGATGTCCCCTTAGAGCCTGATCACTGGGCATAACCTGCAGAGACCCACTCTCCGCCTGCCTGCCTGCCTCCCCGCCTGGTCCTCCTGACCCAGCGCCACCTCCAGTGCTAACTGCTCTCCCACCTAAGCCCTCCGCCCCTCGCAGCTCCAGCCCTTGGCTGTCTGTCCTTTAATGGTGTAGTCTAGAGACCCTCAGAACAATGGGGCAAGCGGGAGTCAAGGACAGCTTCGCCTGGCCGGTCATGTGGGCTGGGGAGGGGTGTCCACAGGGCCCCGGGACCTGGGGGCAGCACAGCACACACAGCTTCTTACAGCGAGCGAGATGCCTAAAGTGTGGGCCATCCTGCAGGGGGCGGGGACACGTGACAGTGGCAGGCGAGGGGCTGGCTGTGTCCTCAGCACCCCACAGCAGCGTGGCAAGGGGTGTGGTTCATGCAGAAACAAGAGGAGAGCATCTCCAGGGGTGCAGCAGTGCGAACATGCAGTGCGTGTGACCAGGGGCATGGGAAGCCCACCTGTCCCGCGTGTCACCCTGAGCACACTCCTGGCTCGGTCCTGCTCCAGCCAGCCTCTGGCCTCCAGCCATCAGGTCCGACTGGAGAGGCGTGGTCGGGGCAGCAGCTCTGGAGCAGAAGTCCCGATGCTGCTCTGTGTCATCCTGACGGGCACCAAGGATGCCAGGTAGAGGACAGCCCTTTTCTTTCACTGGGGCACCCCAAGACAAGAATATCCTTTCTGGTGCAAACCACAGAAGGAAACGTGCTGGGGCTGCATCCAGAGCACAGACCTCAGAAGCCGATGACCCACTGCTCGTGGGCCAACAACCAACAATGCTTTTTAAAGAGAGAACGATAAAAAGAAATAAAAAGCAATGATGCAGAGTTTCTAAAAAGGATAATAAGCAACCAACAATGGTGAACATATTGTTGTCTTCAAAGTATTTGCCCAGATTACACAATACAGACATGCAAACTGATCAAACAGAAGTACAAAATGATCTTTTCAACAGACTAAAAGATGTTAGCGGTATAGTTACGATAGCTATCGTGTGTGTGTGTGTATTTACCATATATTTATTTTTTTCTTTTCCCTGTCTTCTTTTCTCCTTTCCCCCACCCCTACTGTTCTTCCCTTTTGAGCAGTTTCTTTTCTTTTCTCTACATCTATTGTGTATCATATTTACTTTTTTAGCTTCTTACACTAGGGAGACAATATGATGTTTACACATGCAAGTCTGATTTATTTTGCTTACAAGTATGCATCCATTTACCTATAAAGGCCCAAGTTTATCCTTCTTTGTAGCTGAGTAGTACTCCACTATATAAAATACCACATCTTTTTTTATCCATTGCTTGGTTGATCAGCATTTGGGTTGTTTCCAAGATTTAGTTATCACAAATTGTAATATTGTAAACATGGGTACACATATATTGTGATATAGTATTTTTTTATTCTTCTGGGAAAATACCCAGAAGCAGAATAGATAGATTGAATGAAACCTTAATTCCTAGTTTTTTGAGGAACCCCCACACTGGTTTCCATAGTGATTGTGGCAGCCTGCACTCCCACCAGCAGTGGAGAAGGGCTCCTTTTCCCCCCAGCCTCTCCAGCATTTGTTATTGGTTGACTTCTTGGTGATAGCCATTCTTCCTCAGGAGGTGGTGGAATCTCAGCGTCGTTTCAATTTGCATTTCTTGGGTGACCAATGATGTTAAACATTTCTTCATATATTTATTTGCCACTTGTATTTCTTCATCTTGGAAGTGTGTATTCATCTCAGATGCCCATTTTTGTATTGGGTCTTTGATTTGGGGGAGGGTCTGCTTTTTTTGGTTCTTTATATGTTATAGATAAAAGTTCTTTGTCTGAGGGGCAGTTGCCTAAAATTTTTTCTGACTCTAGATTTTTCTTTTCACTTTGTTGATCATTTCTTTTGATGTGCAGAAACTTCTTAATAAGATGAGATCCCAGTGGTTGACTCTCTGAAGTACTTCCTGTGCACTTTGGCTTTTATTTATGAACTTTCTGCCTAACCCCATGTCTTCCAGATTTGTACCTACTCTTTATTCTAGTAGATTCAGTGTTTCTGTTTTAATATTTAGATCTTTGACCCACTTTGACTTTGGTTTAGTGAATTGATGGACATGGGTCTAGTTTTACCTTCAGCAAATAGAAAGCCAGATTTTGCCAGCACCACTTACTGAAGAGGCTGTTTTGTGGTTTGGGTTTTTTTTTATTTTTTTTCCAGTGAATATGTTTGACCCTTTGTCAAACATAAGGCACCTGCATGTGTTGGTAGTTTGCTTTTTTTTTTCTGCAACTTCTAATCTGCTCCATTGGTCCTCAGGTTTTTTGTTGTTGTTGTTGTTTTTGCCAGTACAATACTGATTTTATCACAGTAGTTCTGTAGTGTAATTTCAAGTCAGGGATTGTGATGCCTTTGTTGCCTTTGCTATTCTAGGTCTCTTACATTTCCAAATGCATTTTGGGAATGTTTTCTCTATATCTATGAAGTCTGTTAATGGTATTTTGATCAGGGTTGCCTTAACTGTATAACAGTTTCGGGAATATGGTCATTTTCACAATGTTGGTTCTTCCTATCCATGGGCAGTGGATATTTCCTTTTTCTAATATCCTTTTTCTCTTTTCTCACAGTAGTGTAATTTTCAATGTATAGGTCTTCCTTTTTCATTTCTTGAAATATTTTCCACCCAAACTTCCTCCAGAATGCACTTTAGGGACCCAAGTCTTAGCCAACCATTGCCCCTCTCTAGTTGCCTGGAAATCCTGCTGAGGCGCGACCGGCTCTGGGCCACACCTCTGCACCCTTTGCTTTGGCCTTCACCCCTGGCACCGTGAGCCTGGTGCTGAGCCTGGCCTCCCCACCCCCTGCTAGCTCCGGGACACCCCTGTGTCCTCTGTTCTTGGCGTGCCTGGCACTGGAAAGAGGGCAACATGTGATTGCTGCCCCAGCATAGCTCAACCAGCCCTTTGCTGCCACTCACAGATTGTGGATAACCAAAGCCGCACGTGAGCTGCACACTTCCTGGGGGCTCTGAGGAGGAATCTGTTTGGAAAAAGGCAGCAGTGAGGTGGGGTCAGATTTCAATGCCTGTGCTCTCCAGCTCCCAAAACCTCTGGGGATCCTCACCCTGCAGACAATCGGGGGCTCACAGTCAGGCCAAAGTCCTTGCACATGAAGCATTCTCATGTGCAAACACAGAAGAGACTGGCCGTTGCCACTCAGGGGCAGTTCTGCCTGGATAGCCACTTCTCCCTTACCGAAGAGTGGCATTGGCAGGCATAGAGCCTAAACTCCAAAAAGAACAGGGACCTGACCCAGTGTCTCCCCTGTGCCTGACAGGGGCATCACCTGAAGAGACTGGCCGTTGGAGATCACAGAGGCCCTTGGTCCGCAGACGTAGGACACACTGCTAAGATGACCTGCCAGGGACGAGGGTCTAGGTATCCATCCCTGTGGCCTGGGTCTTTCCCAGACTGTTTGAAATCTCTGAATTCAAAACTGACCCACCACTGAGGCAGTTAAAGAAGGGAGATGTTGCCACAGGCAGCTCAGCGGGCAGGCAGGGGGGAGCAGACTGGCAAGCAGAGGTATAGCCAGGCCAGCAGGCACAGAACAAGGCCAGCGGACGCACAGACCGACAGATCGGCCGGTGCGCATGTGGACAGGCAGGAGGCGACAGGACAAAGCTCCTGGGATGCCACCTCACACCAAGCACGGGTACAACAGGAAGCCATGGAATTACGGCAACGTCTTCACCAGTAAGTACCGGCACCTGGAACTGAGAATGATCCCTCTCCTGGCCTCTTCGTCCCTGTGATCCCTGTGGGACTTTGGTCCAGACCCCGAGGAACAGGCTCACCCCCAGACAGGGAAGGGCAGAGCCAATCCACAGGGATTTGAGGCAGCAGCTCCCCAGAACAGCGCCATAGGTGACCCCTGTCCTGCCCCCTACTAGTGGGAAGGACACAGAGGGACCCCACAAGCTCCAGCTGGAACTCGGCCAGCCTGTCCTGAGCCACAACGATGTGGAAGTCTGCTCTGCAGGGATTCTCTTTAAAAGCTTGGTTTCCTTTAAACTCTGTGCCCTGAGTAACTGGATTAGAGAGCCTGAGTTCCAGCTGAATTTTAAGTCCACAGAGCCACCTGTGCCAGGTGGTCACTGGGCTGCTAGGCAGCTCCGTGCTCTGCTCATCTATGAAAAGCTCTGGGCCAAGTAGCCACCTGGCACCCCACTTCCTAGGACCCCTCCAAGCTACTTGGAGCCTTTTTCCCTTTTATTTCCAATAAACACTTCCCCTTTAACTTCCTTTTTGTTGATGATTAATTTCTTTGACTTCTATGGCAAGGAGTACGGTTTATACAATGATAACTGTTTTAAAGGCATCGGGGCCAGGTCCCTTGGCCTGCCCACCCTCACACAGGGCAGCTGCTGTGGCTATCACTGGTGTCACCATGGCTCGTTCTCCCTCCCACCCATCCTGGAGAAGGCTCAGCTGACCAGGAGAGGAACAACCAGGAAGAGCCCTCAGATTCTGCAGATCAAAGCCAGGGCCCAGAGCCACACTGGCACAGGCTGGAGGCTCAGGGGAGCATCTGTCCTGAGGTGTTGCTTCGCAAAGGAGACCCCAGGCTACTGACTGGAAGCAGATCCTGCTCGGGGGCAGAGAGGGCTGAGGGGCTGAGGGGCTTGGCAGCATGGTCTCCGTGGACACAGCTGCGAGGCCACGAGCAATCAGAGGCGGTGAAAGCTCTGCTCCTTCAGAAGATTGAGCTCACCGTCTGCTTAATAGCTCAGAGGGCATTGTCTGACACCATTAAAGGACTCCGTTCAAATATGCCAGATTAAAAAGTCTTCATTCATCAGCCACACAAAAGGGAAAATAAGCCCTATTGTTCTGGAGAGTAGTGGCTTGATTCAAATGTCGCTGCTGATCAGGCGCTAGGCAGCACTGGGACCTGCCCTGCGCGCTGGCTGGCCCGCCCCGTGCCCCCACCTATCTCTGCATCTGGGGGCTGGTATTTGCCGTGTCTTTGCTGCTAAAGGGCAGAGGTGCTGCACAGTGAAAGCCTGCCTCCCTCCTTGTGATGATTTATGCATGGCTCTGCCACACCGACGTGCTTCTGCCCAGCATGCAGGAAGCTCTCGCCCCGGGAGGTGCCGGACAGGCTCAGACAGTGAGGGGAGCAGGATCTACTCCAGCCTGCCAGAGAGCACCCAGGCAGGGCCAAGGGACAGGGCAGTAGAGCCACAGTCACACATACCGGTGCCAGAGGGCTGCAGGCAGGGTGCTCCCCTCCCAGAGCGGTTATTCCTAGTGCGGGCGGGAACATGGCCGCCTTGGCCTGGGGGATGCAGGACTCTGTCTCGGGACTTGGGGTGCTGCTCGTCTCCCAGCACGAGAGAGCCCTGGCAAAGACCTGGTGTCCATGGGCACAAGGGCTGCGCTCACAAAGCTGGCCCCACGCTGTCCTCAGGGGGATGAGGCGCTGCCACTCCTGGCGCCTTTGCTCCTTCCGTCCCTCCTCCTCCGAGCACTCTGCAGGGCATGTGAGACTGGCCCAGCCGGTCACAGCCATGTGTGAGGCACGCGGCCCTGCAGGCCACGCTGCTGTCTCCACAGCGGTCACAGCTCATCTGGCCACTGGCTAATAGAGATTTGCGATGGATCTGAGCATCAGGGCCACCACTGCCGACACAGCCGAGCACGCAGCGTCCCTGTATCACTGCTCTTGAGTGCAGTGGCCAGCCTGAGAACAGCAGCCCCCGCTCCCCACATATCTATTGATTTGAAGGGCACAATGTCACCACCGCTGTCCCCAGGAACCCCATCTTCTCCAGCTGAGCTCACAAAGGGACCTCCTCCTGCAGGATCTTCTCAGGGGCAAGGCATACAGTCAGGAGAGGGTGCAGAAAAGTGCCAAATGCCAGCTAGTGAAGGGGGCCACAGTCCGTGCCAATCTTCTGTGTCTAGGAATTCCTTCCCACCAGCGCAGCCAGAAGGAGGGACTCGGGGAGGGAAGCTAGCCCGCGTGTGCAGCCACGCGGTAGCATGCACATTCCTGTCAGCTCGACACAGCTGGCAGCTCTGAGTCCCAAGCAGACCCTATAGCTGCTGGGCCGCATGGGCCCAGTGCCTACACACTCATACGCCACACTGGTCACCACAATTCATAGCACAAAGCAGGGCCAGTAGGAGCTTGTGATGTGACAAATGATATTGGCAAGGATGAAGAAAAGCCGCACACAACTCCACCAGCGCAGCTGTGTCCTGGGCTCTGGACTAAGCCATGGGCATCTAGGCAGGAGGCTGGCATGGTTCCCCGGGTCCTGCCCAAGCATGGACAACTTAACAGGGAGCTTGGCACAGTGCCCTGAGGTCCTGAACCAAGTCATGGGCATCTCAGCAGAGAGGCTGGCATGGTTCCCCGGGTCCTGCCCAAGACATGGACATCTTAACAGAGAGCCTGGCACAGAGCCCAGGTCTTTCCTGAAGCTGTGAGTGTCTCAGCAGGGAGCCTGGCATGGTGCCCCTGGTCTTGCCCCAGTCATGGGCATCTAGGTAGGGAGCCTAGGACCCTGGAGCATAGGTAGGGGCTGGCTGCGGTCCAGCTCCTCGGCAGATGCTGCCTCCAGATGTGAGTGGTAAATTTTAATAAACACAACTCAAGTGGCAGGGCCTCAGCCTGCCCAGCTGCTGCAGCCTGACACTGTGGACCAGGCCCTCACTGTGACAGCTGCATCTCTTAGCTCTGGAACTGTATGTAGCCAGAGCCCAGAGTGCCCTCTGGGCACCTGTTGCATCTCTGCTCATGTCACCTTCAACTGCCTCAGGAGGAACTGGCTGCCCACAGCTCTGGAGCCCAAGGACGTCAGCTTGCTGGCTTCTCTGTACGCCAATTAGAAAACTGTTATCCTGACTGTGAAGGTGGCCAGAGTGGCCACCAGCTGACCATAGCACACGTCACTCTGGGCTGCAAAGGCAGAGAAGAAAGGGAAAGGGCAGGCCAGGTCTCTCTCCTGGTGGGAGACCCAGGGCATCGTGCATTCCTGCCTCAGTCAGCTGCTGTACCTGTCACAATGTGTGCCCCCCCCGACACACACCAGGGCCAAGAACGAGGATTTCCAGTGCAGTTTAAAGCTTTGGTCTCTGTGGATTGAGCTCGTTCTTGGCTGAGTTATTGGTCAGGTGCTGGACAGCCTCGCCTGGAGGTCAGGGCAGTGTGTCCAGGGCCAGCAAGTGGTCCCCAGAACAGCTCACAGGGTACACACGGCCTCCCTATCTGACCCTGGGCGAATCTGAACCTCCTGGGATCTGGCCCACAGTGAGCACCTGGGAACTAACCAGCTGTTGCAGGCCCCGAGGTGGCTATGTCCAGTGCGCCTGCCTCACCTCTGGTTGACACAGAAGGGAAGGTGGCTGTGGCTCAAGGCTGCGAGGACCCCAACGGGAGGTCCCAGATGAGGGAGGAGAGAGGGCTCAGAAAGACTTGTCAGGAACCTGGCGAGTGACTAAGACACCAGGCTGCCGGGGCATCTCAGAGCTCGCAGTCGGTGAGCGCTCCGGCCCACCCATTTCAGAGGTCCAGGACCTCCGTGCTCAGCCGAGGTCGGCGTCCACCGGAGGAGGGCAGGAGCAACACCCGAGGTGCCACATGCTCCTTGCTGCCTGGACCACGGTCTGGGCCCTCCTGGTGCCGGGGGCCTCCCCTCTGCTCCCCACGCAGGACCGCACACTGCCTTCCACTCCCGCTGCCTCCACCGCAGGTCCAGGGAGCCTCAGGGCTGTGCCGAGGAAGGCTATGCCCAAGGCACAGCTCACGCTGCTGGTGCTGCCGGCCTCGTGGGTCCTACACAGGCAGGATCATGGAGGCTCAGGGGCTCTCCTCCACCCCTCAGACCTCTGGACCACGCAGGGAGTCACTCACGTGCTGCCGCAGAGCTGACGGGCATGAGGGCTCACCCTTAGCACACTTCTTAGCGTCGTTCCCTCCCACATGCCGCTTCTGCTGATCTTCAGGCAGATGTTGTGGAGCTGCCGCTCTAGACTCAGGATTTCCTCCAGCAGTCAGGACGGGCCCTGGGGCTGCTGCACTGACGATGACCCCAAGCCACCTGAGCTCTGTGACAGAGCTGTGCGTCCACACGAGTCCCCTGTAGACAGAGCACCTGCCAGGGCCACTTCCGTGACTTCACAGGGGTCCCACAGACCTGCTTTCAGGGATGGCTCTGAGGCTCACTAGCACAGGGGATGGGGTCTCGAAGGCTCAAGCCAAGCCTGCATCCGGGACGGGCAGGCCTGTGGTCGTGGGCACCTTCGATAGCCTTGGTCAGGATGAGCTTCGCGCAGGATGGCTGAGAGTGACTGCATGGCCGGGGACAGCACCGCTTCCCCTCTGCAGGCCAAGGACAGGGCCAGGCACTCGGCCGCTGTAGTTGGCATCACTGACGAGCAAGGCCGCGAGAGCGCCCCCTTTCGGGACTACTCAGCAAGTGCTGCTCTGGCCATGCATCGGGACCTGCTCTGGCTTCTTCCGTCTTGTGCTCAGAGCAAGGGTTGATCTCTGGCCTTCCAACTGCCACCCCAATTTCCCCGGTTAAATGCGTACAAGGAGCTTTCTGCCTAACCACCCTTCCTGATGACAAGTTGGCAGCTACAACTGCTTCTCCACTCAGAAAGACCAAATCAACACACACTGAAAAGGTCGACACTCCCCAGGGTGCCTGCTGCGCATGCAGGAGTGGCGAGCGAACAGTGCAGACGCTCTGGGCTGGGCTGGACGTGGCCCCGCTTAGATGGTTTCTGCACTAGGGGCTCGGTGAGCCAGCCCAAGGGGCCCGTTACCTCGCCTGGGCCCCTGGCCAGGTCTCCACCACCAGGGCCCAGAGCAGTCCAGCTGCACACATTGCTGCATATTGACCTCCGCCAGGAGGCCCCAGCCCTGTGGGCACAAAGATCCTCGGCTGCGTTGATGCCTCACCCCCACAGGGTGACACTCGCCTGGCCAGGGTGAGACCAGGCTAGGCTGAGATGAGGGTGCGGTCTGAGCTGACCCAGGGATGTCCAGGGCATGCAGGCTGGACCACTCTGTCTTGAAAATGCAGCAGAGCTGGCTACAGCTGTGCTGCGGACCACCGGCCCTGCCAGACTCCCAGCCCCACAGTGGAATCCTGGACCCTCTGTGCAGATGGGCTGCGTCACGCCCCATGGTGCTCAGAGCCTTACAGCGGAATGTTCCGGAAAGGTGCAGCAGGAACACAGCGATGAGTACAGGCGGGGGCCTCCTGGACCTCACACACGGGTGCATGCAGAATGCAGGGGCTCAGGAGCTCGCTGTGACTGAGACACCCGTCACTGAGGACACTGCCATCAGAGGGAGAACGCGTCTGCAGCTCTGAGCTGTCTCGCCTGGACACACAGCAGCCTTTCGCACCGTTGTGTCACATGATTAATTTCCAGGATCTAATTGTAACAGAAATAAGGGAAGGCTTACTGCATTCCTGAAGACGTGTGAGAGCAAGACAGGGCCTCATGAAGCCGTGGAGGAGGCAGCGCGGCTAGCAGCCGGCAACGCTCAGGGCCATCACTGGGCCTGCATGCCCACGGGGAGGAGACTGTCCTGTGTCCCCGCTGTGCCTCCCAGGAGCAGGCCCTTGTCCATGCACATGTTCTCCTCTCTCACTGCACCTGGTCTTCCCGTGACAGCAGGGCCTCAGACTGAGCTTAAAGACTGCCATGTGTCGAAGGACTCTTACCAATTCTTGTTTCATTTCTGGCCAGTGAAAGAAGTGTTACAAAATATTGGCCCTCAGAAGGCCTGGGGCCTGTGGAGGCTGAGACAGTCTACCTGGGTGGAGGCTGACCCAGCAGGGGCTGCTGACTCCGCTGTGGGACAGGTGGGGGGCTCAGACCCAGCGGGCAGCACGTGAACCATGGGTGCCCACACAGTGGGCAGGGTCAAGTCCCCTGGGACAGCAGCGAGAGGCGTACATGCCTGGCCCAGTGCCCTGCAGCAGGAGTCGCCAGGCCCCACAGGAGGGCAGGAGTGTGCGGCCCATGCTGGGAACCTCCAGGCTACATCAACCACTCAGCAGAAAGCAAAGGCTGAAGGCAGCAGCTAAGGGTCCACCTGCGACTCGGGCAGTGGGGGGTCGTGCAAAGCCACAAGGGGAAATCTCATTGTAAGGGGAATAAGGGGAATAAGGCACATTCCCAGATACTCTCGTGCTGCTTCTTTCCTGAAGAAGTCAGAATGTTTGTTTGTGGGGACAAAGGAGCGCAGCCCAGCTCAGGGCAGGTCTCCTTTCCCATCAGAGAGAGCCACTGGCTGCCTCCCACTCTCAGTGCTGCCCACGGGGACCTGCTGACGCCTGCCGGGGAGCAGGGGTGGGGGCAGCGTGGCACACGCTTCGGCCGCTCAGGTCCTCAGTGGAGAACACACCTGCATGCCACGGCTCCGCACTGAGCACACGAGCAGGGGGCTCTCAGCAGTCACCACAGCGCCCTCCAACCCTGCATCACAGCTGAGGGAGCTCCGTGGCCTTCAGTGGCTGTCCCCGCCACGCGCCCAGCCCTCCTGGGGGGCCTTATCTGCCTTCACTGTGGGCGCTTTGCATACCTTCCCACTGTTCCCCTAGCGGGACTCCTACGCCTTAGTCTTCCTTGTCTTTGAGGACAGGAAGCCTGTGGCGGAGGCTCCTTCTAGGGGACAGCCACACCCCACTGGATCTCGGTCTTGCCAGGACCCCAGATAGTGTCTCCTTCATGATAATCCTCCTGCATGCCACCGATGCGCCCAGCACTGGCACAGTGGACAGCTGCCTGAAGGAACCACAAAAGGAGCAGAAAGGGATGGCGCCCAGATCCCAGAGAAGGGCGCTTGCTCCTCTCACTCCTAGCCCGCCCCGCGCCCTGTTTCTTGTACCTAATCTGTAGGTCTGGCCCGATGGGTTGGGAAACCCATGTGTAAGCTTATCCTGCGCTTCTGCCCTGCGCCAAGGTGCGAGTCCGCGCCACCACCCAGCCGTACTCAGTCCTGGCGCGCTCAGCCCCAGAGGCAAGCAGGGCCCATGCGTCTCCGGCCTGAGCACCGCCGCTCGCCTCTGCGCAGCTGTTTAGAGCGCAGTGCGAGCGCACCGGAGTCCCCGACGGGAAGAGAGAAACGGAAGGTAGGCCCCCGCCCGCACCGCCTCAGCGAGCCCGCGTGGGACCTGGGCCCCCGAAGCTCCGCTGCCCTGCTCCGCCCTCGGCGCCTCCTGCTGCCTGGGCCGTCGGTGAGCGCGTGGGGCCCAAGGCCGCCTTGGCCCAGCTCCTCACCAGCCTGAGCCCGAGGCAGGAAGGCCCGCCTGCCGCCCTGCACCTCGGCTGCCAGCGTCAGCAGCTCGCCTTTCTTTCCCGCACAGCCTTCTCCACACGTCCTACCTAGCAAATCTGCTAAACAAAGTGCCTGGAAAAGCTGCCAACAATGAAACTCACAGGCGCCTCTTGGATAAAGGCATCACCCAGAAAATGCACTAAATTAGGATTTAATTGCTAGAAATTACTTTCAATTACTAAAAATTACGACAAATTACTTGTTGAATAGACACATTCTTTCACCACCATTAATAATTTAAAATTGCTAATTACATGTAATTGTCAGTAATTTTTGTTCTTTGGTGAGAAGTGAGGTGGGCATTATGCGGACCCCGCTTTTCAGGGCCGGCCCACGGCACCTCCGTGTGCGGCAGCTGAGCCACCCTCCCAGGAAGGTCCTTGTTGCCGGGCACAGCCGAGGACAGCAGCCCTGCCCCACCAGCCACACTGCCAGGGACGGCTGGGGCTGAGCCCTCCACACCGCCGCACTCCTGTCCCAGAATCAGACCGCACGGCTTCGGAGGAACAGCAGGCTTCCACCCTGCGTGGCAGCAGGTGTTTCGGCCACGTCTCCCTGCCTCCGCCTCTTGCCCCAGCAGGGTCCTGCCTTTTCCTCCTCCATGACCAAGTGGCCTTCAGGGCTCCGCACTCCCATAATTTGGCTATTGCCCAAGGTGCTGCTCTGGGCTCAGTGGGGCCCTAAACCTGGCCCCAGTGCTAGCCAGGAGCTGGTCCCTGGGGGTGGAAACCAGCAGCCAGGTTCCCACGTCCATCCAGAGCCACTCTCAGATCTCCAAGGAGACCCATGCTAGGGGACAGCCTCAGTCAGTGGCCTGCGGCAAGGACAGGGAGGCTCCCTGGACGGCCCCAGATCTGCCCTGCGGAGGCCGTGCCCCGGTACTCCTCAGATGACGTGAGGCTGCGAGGCCGGCCACTGCCCCTGAGCTCCAGCAAAATGGAGGGGCCAGGTCTGCATGGAGCCACACCTGCCCACAGCCTTATGAGGTCCTGCTTCTAGAACATTCCTTAGCCAGGAGGCTGGGGTCTCCTTCCACAAGGCAGTTCCTGCAGGACAGAGAGGGCCTGAGCACAAAACTCCCCTGCCTGCCCCAGGGGACCTTCATTCCGGAGGAGGAGCCCAAGTCCCACCACTATAGGATCACTAAGGAATGACCCCGTGTTCCCTGATCAGAGGACACGTGAACCTGACTCCATGAAGCTCTGGTCAGCAAGCACATCTCACCAGCTCCACAAAGACAAACCTCGGGCAGCACCTGGGTCTGCAACAGCTCACTGGGACACCTGGGCGTGACGTAGTGGTGCTGGGGAGAGGAAGACCCTGAGACCCTAGGGAGCAGTTTTCTCTCAGGCTACCTGAGCTGTGCAAGGCTGTCATGAGCCCACCATGTCCCCACTCCACAGACCATGGGACGCAGACAACATCCACCCCGCCTCCACAATACCATGATTCTTAAGTGTACAGCCCCAAGGGCACTCAGCTCTCCTGTCACCTCTCAGCTTAGAAGGCAGCAGGCTCTGAGGACACCATCCCCAATAACACAGCTGTGGCTCATCCCCAGGACAGAGTGGGGACTTGGAGTGCCCTGGTGGCCCGCTATGAGGGGCAGGAAGGGCAGGGGCCAGCTCCCCCGGGGCCTGGGATAATCTCCACGGGCTCCACACACCATGGCTATGGGTCTCTAATTGGCCCTCGACAGGATGCTTTGAAACCAGGTCTTTGAAGACTTTTCATGATGTTTCGAGATACAGGGCAAAGGGGGGTGCAGAGAGAAAAAAGAGCAGATGAAAAGAGGCTGGAGATGAAAGTGCAAGGGAGAGTGAGGGACGGGAGAGCCAGGTGGTGGACACAGCCTGGGGTCCCTCAGGACCTCCATTCTCTGAACCAGGTCACTAGCACAGCGAGAGAAAGCCACAACTTGCTCCCCACACAGGACCACGTTGTCAATGTTCAGGCTCCCCAATGCAGAGCAATTGAGGTGCTCTTTGCAGAGAGAGTTAGCTGGTTAAAATCTGAGAAAGAACAATAGACTGGGCCTGCTGTGGAAAAGAAGGGGAAAGAAAAAGGGGAGACGCCGGCCCCCAGGTGTGTGGACACCAGGCTAGGAATCACTGTCCATGTCTGATAGCATCTTTCATCTAACTCTGTGTAGGGTTTGATAGCTCATAACACTTAGGAATGGTGGCACACACCTTCCTAAACCGCAATGGACAAAGAACCCCGCAGTGTCCCCTGGATCCGCTCTCACGGAGGGCCGGAGGGCTGGGCAGGGCTGCATGTGCAGGAAGCCACACAGCCAGACACGTCCTGCCCCAGCCCACTCTGAGGACGCAACCACAGGCTGCAGGGTGCCAGTAAGAGCAGAGCCTCAGCCTGGGGCCCAGCATCCAGCTCCATGTCCCTGTGCCACAGCAGAGGCCAGGAACACAGGGACCAGGCCAGGCCTTTTGCTTGGAACCATGGCAGGAAAAGCCCAAATCCTGGGAGTCACCCATTTGTCTGCTCCTGGCAAGAAGTCCCTCTGCAAAGCTGCCAATCAAGAAGGGAAAGCCAGAATGCTCCCGGGGTCCTCCTGGCCACTGCACCCCTCTGACAGGACCTGTTTGTTATGGAGGATTTACATTTGAAAGGGAGAAAAATTAGTTTCTTCCCTTGGAGGCTCCCAGGAAAGCACACAGCACCGCCCACAAGTGGGGCTCTGGGGAATTTTCCTTGTAGGAATCGGGACTTCCTGGTGGTGTGTGTATGTGTATATGTGTGCATTGAAAAGCCTTCCTCTGAGGCACTCTGAGCCCTACACAGATGGTGCATGGCCCAGGATGCCCTCCACCCCCTCTGGCTTGCAGGAGGGAAAGGGCCAGCTCTCTGGCTTGTTTCGCCTGCACATGGAATTGAAGGCAAGGGCAGTGCCAGGAGCCCCCCAGTGTTTCACCCCAGCTGCTCTGAGGCCCATCAAGGGAGGGGTTGGCCGGCCTTGGGGGCCCGGGAGGAGGATGGGTGGTACTCAGCCACGTGCCTGGAGAGCCATGAGGGGGACCCACCGTGCTATGATCGAGCAGAAAACCAAGTCAGTTCTTCAGGCAGATAGCACTAGCATGGGGAAACTGACTCCTGCTTAGGATGGTGGTGGAGGGCACAAGCCAGACACTCCCAGCTCTAGGGTGGAGAGAGTGTGGCACTCAACCTCTGCCCAGAAGCTTCTCGCTCTCTTCAGCGGCAGTGAGCTCGCAGAGCTATGCATGTGCAGCACGGGGAGGGAAGCAAATCTCCAGACAGTGGAGCATCCCAGTGTTGTGAGGGAACTGGCCTCCTGGCGGGGAGCAGGGCTTGGCCACGAGCAGAGATCACACACACCTGCCAAAATGTGGGGTGTGCGGGCTGCCCTGGCCCCCAGCTGGCAGCTTCCTCCTGGCACCTGGGCACGGGCCTACTCTCAGCAACATGGGACACCAGCTGCCGAAGGACCAGACCTGCCCCACTCTCACACTCTGGTAGATGCAGCTCCGATGGCTTCAGCAGACCCACAGTGGCCACGTCCCTCCCAGGCCCCCAAGGCCACCCAGCCCTGCCTTGGGCTGCCTCACAACAGCAGGGAGAAATGCAGCAGAGGCTCCTAGCACGGCCCTTGCCCTCAGCCCCAGGGTTGGGGGGAGCAAGCAGGAAGCCAGCACAGTGCAGGCACTTTTCCTTCAAAGTGACTATGTGCTTTATAAAAATTTAAAGAAATCAACCTTAGATCAAATGTTAGTGACACGACTAAGATGTTTCCCAGCTTCAAGGATGCATTTCTGTTGTGGGATGGCATTCTCCTGTTCCACCAAGCACACACATACATGCAGACATGTGCCCACCCACCACATGCTGCCAACATGCGCTGACATGACTGCATGTCAGCAAGGTGGTGAATCTCAAGAGGACCCTAAATAGTCGTTGTGAACAGCAAATGAGCGGGAGCACTTGCGGGGTGTGTCCCACTCCCCTCATCCTCACAGCTTTCCAAGGGTAGTGACGCAGGGGCTCACACTAGGAGAACCCCAGGCTGGGGAAGTGGCATCTGCCCAGAAGGGTGAGGACCCAGACAGGCGGTGCCGCTGTCCATGGTGCTGAAAACAATCACCTAGTTGTTTGCACTTCTTAACATCCCCTTAGGCAACCCAGCCCAGGCCCTGCAAGCTTGTGGGAGAGCTTCCTGCTTCCCTGCGCCCGTGGGACCTCTCCAGACCAAAACTCAGGCACCAGCGTCAATGAGATCCTCTAGTGCATCATCGGAACCCCTGCAACCCTCCAGAGCTCCCGCCCTCAAGCCCGCAGAGTGAGTGAGAACTTCTGCGACTCTCTTAGGACCCCCAGATGCAGCCTAAGCCTAGACCTGGTTAGTGTGTGGGAGAACTTTTGTGCTCATCTGTGCTCCCTGGGCCAGGGGCACAACAGAGGGGCACTACAGGTTCATAATTGTGCCAGAGGGGCATAAGAAGTTCACTTCCAAGGGCTGCAGCAGGAAGGAGTGGAACACAACAGCTAGACCCAGGCAGCATAACTGGATAAACTCAAACTTAATAGATCTGCACTCGAATTTCAGTAGGTGCCAAGGTTATAACTGCACCAAAGCTCTATACCAAAGGTCAGAAGTCAGTGCTATATGAAATGACAAAGACAAGGAGCAAAATGCAATCTTAAGCCCACCCATAACAAGTGCAGAGGACACTAGCTCAGCTGAAATGAATTAATTAACAGTGTCGGAAGTAAAGAAACAACAGAAGAAAGTTATAGAGGAACTCAGAGCAAAATTAATTCCTGAAATGAAAAAAGAATCTCTGAATTCATAGAATCTGAAGTAAAGAATCTACTACAGAAATATATGGAAGAAACCCAATGCCCACCCACAACAAGTGCAGAGGACACTAGCTCAGCTGAAATGTGTGAATTAACAGTGTCGCAAGCAAAGGAACAACAGCAGAAAGGTAGAGAGGAACTCAGAGCAGAATTAATTTCTGAAATAAAAGAAGAAATCTTTGAATTCATACCATCTGAAGTAAAGAATCAAATACAGAAACATATGGAGGAAA
>NDGN011422434.1:0-10903 GCA_002564285.1 Tympanoctomys barrerae
CTGTACTTCGCCAAGTTTGTTCCAAGTAGGTACTTTAGACCACTGAGCCATCTCGCCAGCCCCAAGGTTTTTTTTTTTTTTTTTTTTTAAACCATATTTGGTTGTTGCAGGGTGTCACTATGCAGCTCGGACTCATGGTGATCCTCCTGCTTTCAGCACCCCCCAGCGCTGGGATTACAGGCATGCGCCACTACACCCAGACTCTGGCTGGCTCAGCCTGCCCTGGGGGTGGGGCTGGTGCAGCATGTGGTACCAGGGCTCTAACGCAGTTGCTGTGCTTGCCTAAGCTTGCTTAAGCAGATGCTTTAGTCTGCTGAGCTATTTCGCCAGCCCAATACCTAGATTCTTTTGGTTTTCCCCCTTGGCACTGAGCTGCATTCCCAGTCCCTTTTCCAAATTTTTTGAGTCTGTATCTCACTAACTTGCTTAGGCTTGGCTTCAACTTGTGACCCTCCTGCCTCAGCCTCTCAGAGTATTGGATATTGTTTTGGCAATCTTGATTCTACTTGTTTTCTTTCTGGAGACAGATAATTTTTGGAGAATCCCAATGGGAAGGAAATTAGAGCCTCAGGGCAGCTTCTCAGATGTATCTCAAAATGTGGCTGAGGACCTCGCATGCTTCATATCCGCTCATCAGAGGCCCTTCTGTGATTCCTTAGCTCTGGTTTCCAGATTTACTTTATTCAGATGAATTTTTTTGATTTTTTTTTTTTTTTTTNTTTTAATTTTGAGATCAAGCCCTGCTGTCATGTAGTCCTGGCTGGCCTTGAGGGCATAAGCAATCCTTTTGACTCAGCTGACTCCTGAGTGCTTAGATTACAGGTGTGTGCCACCATGCTAGCCTATTAATTCATAACCCCTATTCATGGCCACGTTGTACAACAGCTACACAGACCTGCTGTTAGGGTTACCTGAACACTTGAAGATTTATGTTGTTCACTGTCTTCTTCCTGTTTGGGTGACAGTGCTAATGGTTCTAATGTCAACCTACATTTAAAGTCACGGAGTCAATTACACATTAATGTCAAATAGCCACTATGGGGCGGAGGGAAGACACTAGGTAGAGGAATATTAACTGTTCTAATTTGTGCTGATAAACTTCACTGATCAATGTAACATCTTTTGGCTGCATGCATCTGACATATCATCTTGCCTCATGTGTTTTCCATTGTTCTCTTTCCCAATAGACTAGCTCATGTTCCCTGCGCACCTTTGCCCTTTTGTGCATTCTCTCCATCCTCACCCCTCTTCATCACAGTTTCACCGTCTTCCTTTCTCCATCACCCTTGTGTCTCTTTCTGGCAGAAAGTATTGGTGGCTCAGCCTGCATGCCGCTCCCTCTCCTCTTGTGCTGGCATGTCATGGTGGCACTGTTGTGTTCTCTTCCTCTTCCTTTTTACTAACAGACGCAGACCAAACTGGAGCATGCCCGCATTAAGGAGCTTGAACAGAGCCTGCTCTTTGAAAAGACCAAAGCTGACAAACTCCAGAGGGAGTTAGAAGACACTAGGGTAATGGCTTTCACTATTTAATGAAGCAGCCCCTTGCGTGTGAGTGGTGGACACTGCCGGTGACTTGCCTTGTGGTTGGCCCTGAGTGTGTTCTCGGTGCTGCTCAGGCATTGGAGCTCAGTGCGAAGGGCAGCCCCAGTGTTTGGAATCAGCTCTTTTGTCAGAAGTGGAGACTCACCTCTGCTTAACCCAGCCGCAACAAAGTGGAAACCTGATGGCTGCATGTACTCGGGCTGTGTGCACTGTGGATAACCACAGCTGCATCTGGGATTCTTTGTAGTAATGTCTTGAAATACATATCTCCAGTTTGCCACAAGCAGTCAGTTGTCCTCTTGTTCTCATAGTCCTACTTACTGGGCTTCCTAAATTTATGTTATTTCCTGCCTTTTACCCTCAGGCCTCTTGCAGGGAGGAAATTGAAGCATTGGCTCTTTTTAGTTAGAGTTAAGAATGCAGATCCTAATTGTCTTTTTTTTCTTGATAATTGACCTGTCTTTGCATCTCCCTCCTGTCTGTCAACCAGGAGATTGAAATCTTAGATGTCAGGAGGGCATGTGTGATGGGAACAGAGTAGAGTGGCTGCTTACTGACCCCATCTCACTGTGTTTGGCCCTTGGAGCCAGGGCACCAGGCGTCTTTGCTTCGTCTGTGTATGAAAACACTGCACGAGAGCTTATGTCATGCCACGTACTACCCAGAGTGCTCTCCAAGTACTATTGAATCTCAACAACTCTACGGTGGTATTATTGTTCCCATTTTTATAGCTGAGGACACTGAGGCACAGAGAGGTTAAACAGTTTGCTCAAGGTCACATAACTAATGGTAATAGTGGAGCCAGATTTGCATCTAGGCCAGGATTTGCATCTTGGCTCCATAGTGTATTCTTAACCACCAAGGATGGAAGTGTATTATGGCTGTAGTTTTGTGCTGAAAGATCTCAAAAATAATCAGTATCACATATGAAGACAGATATTCATATATCCCTTTTAAATCATACTTTTGGCCATGTTTGGTATTTAATATTTTAAAAAATTACTCTGTATCTGGTCAAATTTGAAATCCCAGTTTTTTTCTTTTGACTTATTAGTATTTGTAGAACTTTCTCTTGGTGAGAAATCACTAAAAATCTGGACAAGTGGGTAATCTTTCTTCTCTCATTTAAATCTCTACATTTTAAGAGGAAAATGTTTTCAGCCTCAAAATTAAAGATTTCTGTTACGGATTTGGGAAGAAAAAGTGTATGTGAGGGAATGGTAATTTGGTGCTATTTTTTCATTACCCAAAGTCCTGATCTGGGAAATACAATGGACTAATGAGATGAGGTCCCTTTGTGTGACTAGCTACTAAAGTATGGGGAATATATGTATTTTATACATATATAATTAAAAAAAAAACTTCTGGACTCCTCTCCCATATCTTAATTTTGTCAGTAAAGAATGTCAGTGCTGCTTTTTTTTGCCCTCCTGAGAAGGTACCCATTTACCTCTCATAGGGTAAAATGAAAGCTTGTGTCTTTCTGTAATGATGTCTCCCGTGATGATTTTACAATTGACTTGCCAAGTGAGAAATAACCAGTGATCCCTATAAGTTTTATATCATCTACATTCCTTTTTGGCAAGTGCTTTAGAATTTCTTTAAATAAATCTTCTGACTGTACCTGGTGCTGTAGAAATATGAGCAAGAAGCAGAAATGACTCCTGACTTATGATCTCATCCTAGTGGAAGTGTCAAATACATTGTTTCAACTGAGACCAGGCTTTGGGGAATAAAATTAAAAATGGAAGTGCTTTTCCTTATTAAAATATACATAAAGAATTATGTTATTGTTTTCACTTTATATATATATATTTTTTTAATTTTCATTCTTAAGTCACTATGTTGCCCAGGGTGGGCTTAAACTTGTGCTCCTCCTGCCTCAGCTTCCCAGGGATCCCATGTACCTAGTTTGTTTTCACTTTTTCCTTGGCATTCTTTCAATTTAACTGCCTTGCTGTGTCTACCACAGTGGGGTATATTAAAGTTTTGTATCTCATATTTGGGACACAAATTCTTGGACCTTCCCCTATCCCCCAAATAGCATATAATTGAATCAACACCTTTAATCTGATGCTTCTATAACCATTATAGCAATTTTACTCAGTTCAACCCTGCAGTTTTCAAGAATCAGGTACTTTCTTTTCCTTCTATGACATTTTATCAGTATTATAACCTAGATAGGTGGGCAGAGGATATGAAAGGAAATCACCTGTAATTTTCCATCATGATAAAGACCATGTGGAGAGGAGTCTTAAGTTTTGGAGTAGTTTTGATCCTTGACATTTGAGGACTCCCAGATATTTTGAAATTACAGTATCTATATTCCCTTCTATTTCCCAGGTTAGTCAAATACTTGTTGTGCCCAAATTTACCCTTTTCCACAAATTCTGTGTATTAAACTTGCTGCCTAACAGGTGGTATTGGAAATAATTTTTTAAAACTAGACACAGGTTAATAATTTATCCTAGGGCCGGCCAAATAGCTCAGTGGATTAAAATGCCTACAAGCAGGCCTAGGGGCCAGGGGTTCAAGCGCCAGGCCTGTGGTGCTTGCCCCGCCCCCCTGGGGTGTGCTGAGATAGTGATTGAGACTGGGCGTGGTGGCGCGCGCCTGTAATCCCAGCTGTTGGGAGGCTGTAAAAAAGGCGGATCACTACAAGTCTGATCTAGTAGTGAGACCCTGTAGACCCTTCCCTAAAATACAAAAAAATAAAAAAAAATTTAATTAAACTTCCAGAGTTCAGATGGAATCACAGTCTGTGGGAGCAACTGGGAATCTGATTTTAGAAGTGCATTTCAATTCAGGTGATTTGTGCGCATGCTAATGCAGAATCCCATGCTAGGGGAACAAGACACACAGGTCAGATCCCCAAAGAGAGGGCTAACTGTAAAATTCTAGTGTATGATTACAGGTAAGTAATCATTCTCACTTTGTTTTGAAAAAAAAAAAAAAAAGTTTTTCATTCAGTTCAGGATGTCATACTAGGTGATGCATTATTCATTGAAACATTTGATAGGTAATTTTAGACCTTTTATACCAGTGCTGTCCATAGGTGCATAATGTAAGATATATAAAGATATATAGTATCTATGTTTGTTTATATATGTAATTGATGATTTTCATGTATTCAAATTCACTTTTTAATAAGTTACAAATGAAATTAATTTAAATTATTTAAATTAGTGTTCCCAAGCTATTATTTTTTCACATAACCAATATAAAAAATTAAGATATTTTATATTCTTTTTTTTTCCTGAAGTCTTCAAAACCTGATATGTGTCTCACAGCATCACTCACTTACTGGAGAAGAGTTGAATATTGCATTGTAGTTGTGTGTTGCTAACGACTGTCTTACTGGACAGCACAGTTCTGTAAATCACCAGAGTCAGATGGAAAAGGATTTATGTAGCCTTAGTGAAATGGGTAGAAAACACTGGCTAGATAAGGAATGTCCATTACCCCAGGAAGTAGATGTATTTGAAAATTTGAAACTCAGTTTCTGCTAAATCAGTTAATGATTTAGCCTGCTTAGAGGAAAAGGAAGTATTTTTGAGAGAAGTGAGCTCAGTATCCATTTTAGGTTCCTTTAGCATCTCAGACTGGTGGAGGTTTGCCAGAGATAATTTTGAATTGAAGCCACCAAAATTAGGTTTAAGCCATTATCACAGTGAGACATAAGTTAACCTGTAAGCATTTGAAATAGCTTGATTGCTGCCTAAGATGGGGTACTACTTGAAGATCTTCATTGGTAAAATCATTAATGATTTGTTATTTATTAAATGATCTCTTTCTTTGGCCTGCTGTTAATAGGTGGCTACAGTGTCAGAAAAGTCACGTATTATGGAACTAGAAAAAGATCTAGCATTGAGAGTACAGGAAGTAACTGAGCTCCGGAGAAGGCTAGAGTCCAGTAAGCCTGCTGGGGATGTGGATATGTCACTTTCCCTTTTGCAAGAGATAAGCTCTTTGCAAGAGAAGTTGAAAGTCACCCATACGGACCACCAGAGAGAAGTAACTTCTTTGAAGGAGCAGTGTGGAGCCCGTGAAGAGAGCTATCAGAAGGAGATAAAGTCTCTGCACTCAGCCACGGAGAAGCTTGCCAAAGAAAATGAGTCCTTGAGAAGCAAGCTAGACCATGCCAACAAGGAGAATGCCGACGTGATTGCCCTGTGGAAGTCCAAGCTCCAGACCGCCATTGGGTCTCACCAGCAGGCCATGGAAGCACTGAAGGTGTCCTTCAAAGGGCTTGGCACAGAGACAGCAGAATTGGCCGAGTTAAAGACACAAATAGATAAACTGAAAGTAGATTACCAGCAGGAAATAGAAAATTTGCAGAATAAACAAGATTCTGAACGGTCTGCTCATGCTAAAGAGATGGAAACCTTGAGGGCTAACTTGATGGGCATCATTAAAGAGAAGGAGAGCAGCTTAGAAGCCATCAAATCCAAACTGGACAAAGTGGAAGACCAGCACCTGGTAGAAATGGAGGACACGTTAACCAAATTGCAGGAAGCTGAAATAAAGGTAAAGGAGCTAGAGGTACTGCAAGCCAAATGCAATGACCAAACCAAGGTTATTGATAATTTTACATCACAGCTCAAGGCAACTGAAGAAAAGCTCTTGGATCTTGATGCACTTCGGAAAGCCAGTTCCGAAGGTAAATTGGAAATTGAGAAACTTAGACAGCAGCTTGAGGCAGCTGAGAAACAGATTAAACATTTAGAGATTGAAAAGAATGCTGAAAGTGGCAAGGTTGGTATCATATCAACATCCTTCATGTTTTCTTTTTTCTTTCATTATTTTCATTATGTGTTATTTTTGAGTTGAGGTCACTCACCTTTCAGATTTCTGATTTAATGAAAACAAGTGGTTCTTCTGTTTGAGTATAGTGTCTTTTGAGGGTATTGAGTATGGTTTCTATCTGAGGAGATTAGAGAAAATAATGGCCCACTCATGTGAATTTATTTTGGTTTCTTAGAATCTGAGCCTTTTGTCCATTATTTTATGCCTTGGCTATGACACGAAGTGTCATAAGTTTCCTGTTGAAACTTAATTCCAGGGCCTGGGGAGATAGCTCAGTAGAATAAGCGCTTGCCTGGCAAGTGCAAGAGCTTGAGTTCAATCCCTGGTTCTACCAAAACCAAACCAAAACAAAAACACTTAGTTCCAACCTGTACTCTCTGTTTAAAAATGGAGAACACACCAAGATGAGAGTGATAGGGTAAATGAATGAATGAGAAAGGAAGTTATGAGGCTATCTCTTCCCTTTCCACCACATCACTACCTTGGCAATAGGGTTATGTATAAAAACAGTGAATTCTGAGTGCTTCTTGACTGTTGTTGTAACGTGCTATGATAAATAATATTTCACATCAGGAGTACGTAAAGTCAAGGAGTCCAGAGTCCTTTGAATTGCTACTTACATTTTGGTAGAAGTTTTTTTCATGCCGTAAAAGGATACAATCCATCCCTTACTTTTTTTGAGAGTAGACTAGACAAGAGTCCTTTTGGTCACACACAGGGAACTGTGTGCTGGCTGCAGTACTTATTAACCAGACCTGTCAACCTCATGTTGAAGAACTTCTTCAACCTCATGTTTGAGGACTTCTTTCTCTGTCCTTCGTTAGTTTGGGCCTGATACTGATGCTCAGTGTCTTGAGCTTTGTGGTAGAGCTTCTCTACTGGCAAAAAAGAAAGGCTGTGTTGGTTAAATGGGGAGTTGTGAGGGAATAACAGTGAGAGTTGCCAGTGACTGTAGAAGACAACAGGCTGCTGCAGGAGGGTGTTCTCCAGTCTTCCTACTTCCAGAATACCAGTCAGAATTCAGAAGTTAGTTGGATTTAAACATTGAAATACCTAAGCATATCCCCAAATAGGGAAAAATAACATAGACTACACATATAGGCTTTTATTTTAGTTTATATTTTGGTGATGGATATTGAACACAGGTTCTTGCAAATGCTGAGCATGGGCTCTACTGATATGCTATAACTTAGTGTTGTTTCTATAGTCTAGAAAATGAAATTGGTTAGTAGCTCATTTCAAAAGTAAGTGTTTGGGCCGGGGAGATGGCTCAGTGGAGTAAGCGCTTCCCTGGAAAGCACAAGGACCTGAGTTCAAACCCCCGTTCTGAAAAAAAAAAAAAAAAAAAAGGAATTATTTGCTGGCTGTGGTGGCACATGTCTGTAATCCCAGCATTTAGGAGGCTGAGGCAGGAGAATTGCTGAGTTCAAGGCCAACTTGGAATATATAGCAAGACCTTGACTCAAAATAACAAATTATGGCTGGTGAGATAGCTCAGCAGTTTAAAATGCCTGCTTAGGCAAGCTTAGACAGGTGCAAGAGACTGCGGTTTGATCCCTGGCACTACATGCTCTGCCAGCCCCTCAGGGCAGGCTGAGCCAGAAAAAAAACAAGAACAAATCACTGGCTTCTTAGAATTATGAAAATTATTTTTTGTTCCTTTCAGTTTTGTTTTGTTCTGTTTTTCATAATCTTTTAAATTATTTTTTGTTGTTTTTGTTTTCTCTTTGTTCATTTTCTTCTATACCATGTATGGCTGTATGTTAGGCTAGTAGCATTACCAAAGAGCTCCAGGGGAAAGAGCTAAAGCTTATTAGCCTGCAGGACAATCTGAGTGAAGTCTGCCAAGTGAAAGAGGCTCTGGAAAAAGAACTTCAGATTTTGGTAAGTACCTATGAGGAATCTGAATCTCAGGATTTCTGGCCCTTTTGTTTTAAAAATTCAAATACCTCAGCTATTTCTTGGTTAAAATTAACTATATTACTTACTGGCTGGTAAATACCATAAAGGAGAATTGGATTGACCCAAATTAGCAATAAAGGTAGGTACTATTTTTCTTTTTTCTAAAGCCTGAGCTTTGCCTCTAGTAAAACTCTGCTTTGAGACGTTTTTGACACTTAGTTTTAGGAATCACAGAGCCCTTCCTAGTAGCACACTGTACTGCCAAACTTCTTTCTTTGCTTTTTTTTTTTTTTTTACTTTTATTGAGAAACAAATATCAATGAGACAGTTTCACAACCGATTACTGGCACATTTACAGTAATTAATACATTGCATATTATTGTCTTAGTGGTTATTCAATGTACAAGATGCAGACATGATATCCTCTCTCACACACTGCCAGATTTCATCCAGGCCGGGTTTGCGACCACTTGGAGCCATGCGGTCAAACTGCCTGGCTGCAGTGCCCTCCTGGCCAGGCAGAGTGCTGCCCAGTCAGATATTTTCTTACAAGTTTTTCTCAACTTTGTTCTTTCCTAAGTTGCCCCTTGCACTAAAACCTGACTTTAATTAAGGCTCATAATCATGAGCAGTGGCCAGATACCCATGTACTGTGGAAGAGGAAAGCTGTCAGCTTATGGAAAAACAAGATAGGAGAAACTGCTTCTAAGGATCAGTTGTCTCGGCTCCTCCCTATACTTTCCCATTTGCCACATAGTATACCTCTCTGCTAATCATGGTGGGGAATGAGTGTGTGGTCGTTTTTTCTCATCTCAATGCCAATATTATAAATTTCCAATTTTTAAGTTACTTACACTTCAGTGTTCAGTGGTAGTGCCTATCCACATATGGCTCTGTAAATTTATATTTTTAATTTTTAAAATTTTGTACTGGGGCTTGAACTGGGGACCTTGTGCTTGCAGGCAGGTGCTTATGCTGCTGAGCTATATCCCCAGCTGGCTCTGTAAATTTAAATGGACTAAGGTTAAATAAAAATTAAAGTTGAGTTCATCTGTTCTACAGTTGTTGTTTTTTTTTGCGGGGGGCGGGGGCAATACTGGAATCTGGACCTAGGGCCGCTGCACTGAGATACTCCCCTCTCCCTTTTACTTTTTTAATTTTATTTTTGAGACAGGGTTTCCCTATGCAGTTCAGGCTAGCCTTGAACTTGCTTTGTAGCCCAGGCTGATCTTAAACTCTGTGATCTTTGACCCTCTTGCCTCACTCTCCCAAGTACTGGGATTACAGATGTGTGCCAGCTTGCCCTTGTTAAGTCACTAAGTTGCCTAGTTTGGGCTTAAACTTAGCAGTCCTCTTGCCTCAGCCTCGTAGGGTTTGGGATACAACTGTGTGCAACGACGCCTGACACTAGCTACATTTTAAGTGCTCAGTAGTCACATATGACTGGTGGCTAAATGGCAATAGAAAGATACTTCCACCATTCTAGAAAATTTTGTTGGATAGCTCTGGTATATAATATTTTAGCTGTATTTTGAGAAAAAGTTGGTCTGGAAATCACCATTTTATGTTAGTTTCCTTTAAACAATTTTCCTGCCATCCTTCCTGAATTCTCAGGATAACATGTTTTCTTTGTATAACTTAGAGAATCCCTGTGTATGCTCTTTAGAGAAAACCTGCCTCTGAAATCTGGGGATGACCAGTATGGTTTTTGATGAACTTGTGGCTGTGTGTCAATCTTTTAATATACCAAATTAAGGGGCCAGGGAGATGGCTCATCAGCAAGGTCATGAATTTGATCCCCAGTACCACAGAAAACAAGCAAACAAAACCCCCAGACATTAATTGGGAATTCTCGAAAACTCACTTGGTGTATCTAGCTCAAAATTCATCTTGGGATAACCAGAAGAGCCCCCTCAAGAGCCCATCTCAGGACATGGACTACTGTCATGTTTAGAACAGGAGACATTGAACAGTAGATGACTAATGATGACCTTTCCAGTTTAAAAACTTACTAACACAAGCTGGACTTGGTGGCACACACTTGTAATCCCAGCACTGCAGAGATGAGGCAGGAGAATCACTGTGAATTTGAGACCAGTCTGAATTATATAGTGTGACCCTTGTCTCAAAAAAAAAAAAAAGTTGCTGGGCCAGGGAGATAACTCAGTAGAATAAATGCTTGCCTGGCAAGCGCAGGGTCCTGAGTTCAATCCCCCATACTGAAAAAAAAAAAAGTTGCTGACAGAGACATTGATTTGAGACATTAGATTTCATTCTGGTTCAAGTTTCTCAGGGCTGGGATTTTAGCCCAGTGGTACAGTGCCTGCCTGGCAAGGATGAAGTCCTGATTTTGATTCTTGTAACAACTCCCCCCACCACCCATCAAGAAAAAGTTTCTCAGATTACTCTCAAAAGCAAAAACTAAGGCCAGGTGTGGTAGCACAAAACTGTAATCCCAGCGCTCTGGGAAACTGAGGCAGGAGGATCATTGTGAGTTCAAAATCAGCCTGGGCTACAAAGTGAGCTCCAGGCCAGCCTGAACTGCATATCCAGACCCTGTTTCAAAGAGATCAGAGCTGGGGACTGGTGAGATGGCTCAGTGGAATAAGCGCTTCCCTGGCAAGCACAAGGGGCCTGAGTTCAATCCCTGG
>NDGN011422459.1:0-29303 GCA_002564285.1 Tympanoctomys barrerae
AGCTATTTGGCCAGCCCAGGCTTTTCTTAAAAAAAAAAAAAAAAAAAAAGAAAGAAAGATAAGCCTCCAGTCACTCAGCATCCTCCTGGAGGGGCCTCATTTAAGAGGAATGAGCGGAGGGAGCTAGCAGATAGTGCTTCATGCTGGGCGATTTGAAAATTAAATTGAATTTGAAATTAAATGAGAAGGGCTAAGTATTTTAAAAACACAACCTACGAGAACTGTCACAAGAAAAAAACCAAAAAGGATGTCTATCAAGGAAATTGAGTCCAAGATTAGAAACTATGCAACGAAGACAATTTCAGGGCCATATGGCTTCCCTGGTGCATTCTGTCAAACAATAGAGAGAAATAGCCTGGGGCACGCACCGAAGCTCTCAGAGCTTACAAAAAGAAGGGCTGTCCCCAAGTCATCCCAGAAGGCCGGTGTCCCTGATGACAGCATCACAACCAGGACATCTGAGTTTGTCATTTTCATGCAAATAGACAGCAAAATCCTTAGCAAAAAACATCGGTGATTCAAATAAAGCAACAAGACAGCCAGGCAGACTCAACTTCAGGAATGCAAGGTTGGTTTAGCATCCAACACTCAATCCACTTCTTAGGAGGAAACCCATCGGTTCTCACCACAGAGGCAGAAGGCATACTTGAAAATTCACACCATTCATGGGATAAAATGTCCTTCAAAACCAAAATAAGTGCCAGCAGATGCAGCTTCGTGGAAGAGCATTTTCCTCGCAAATTGGAGGTTTTAGGTTTGATTCCCAGCAGCAGGAAAGCAAAAGGAATATTTAGGCTGGGCGTGGTGTTGCACTCCTGTAATCCCTGCACTCAGGAGGCTGAGGCAGGAGGACTGTCCAAATTTGAGGCCAGCTTGGGCTACATAGTGAGTTCAAAACCAGCCTGAATTGCATAGTGAGACTCTGTCTCAAAAAGCAAAGGAAACAAAAGACAAAGGGTTCCGAATGGTGGCCCAGCGGCAGGCTGCTGGTGTAGCGCGTGTAGGGTCCTGGCTTCACAGTCGGCACCACAAAAACAAACACGCAGACAAGCAGAACTAGAAGGAGACCTTGCTTTGGTAAGCAACTCAAAATTGACTAAAAATTTAAAGCAAAAAAAAAAAAAAAAAAAAAAAAAATTAAAGCAAGCAGCACATTTAATAGAAAACTATGGAGAGGTCTTCCCAGCCCGAGCCTGGCAGTGAAGCAAGGCTTCCGTTGCCATGGCTAACATCAGACCGGAATTCTGGGAAATGCAACCCACAAGGTGAAACTGCCCTCACGCCTCGGTGGGAAATCAGCATACACTGAGAAGCCAGCACTCTGCAGGCTACCGAACGAGGAGGCCAGCGCAGCCGACTGCTGGATACAGAGCCGGTGCACACGGGGTTCGCGCTCCCAAACACTGGAAGGAAACGAAACGGAAAACAACATTTGCCACACCATGAGAAAAGCTGATGCCCGGAATCCACTTAGTGAAAGGTTCACAAGACTTGTATCAGTCATGTGTAGTGGTGCATGCCTGGCACCCCCAGTGGTCTGGGAGGCTGAGGCAGGAGGGTGACAAGTTTGGGTCCAGCCCAGACAATTTAGTGACTTAGCAAGAACCTGTCTCAATTAATGAATAAATACATAAATTAAAAGGGCGGGGGTGTAGCTCAGTGCAAAGGTCCTGGGTTCAGTTCCTACTACCCCTCTACAAAGATTAGTCAGTCAGCATCTTTAGAGGAACAGGACCAATAGAACACACACACACACACACACACACACACACTATACCAACTTAAATCTGTAAACATGCAAAATTAATTTTTCTTTTGTCTCCAAGGTCAGTTCAGGCTGGCCTTGAACTCACAGTGATCCTCCTGCCTCGGCCTCCTCATCACTGAGACTGCAGGCCGCACCCTCCTGCCTGGCCACTCCTGTATCTTGCGCAAGCCTGCAGTGTGTTTGCCCTTTTCCTTGTTTGGCTACAGTTAGATAAAATGTTGCTTGTTGGGAGAAGCATTCGCAAAACCCCCGAGCTATTTTTTGCAAATTCCTGTGGTTTTATTCTTATCTCAGAATAGAAAGTCTTAAAAAGTGTGTATCTTTTCATCTGGTAATCTCACTTTTGTGATTTTTTTTTTCTTTCAACTTTGTTACTTTTGTGATTTTAGTTTACAGAAAAATTAAGAGCGCACTTAAAGGTTCAGCTCAGGCCTCTGTGGCAGACCACAGGGGCTGTGGCCACAGGCCCACGTCTGGGGCGCGGCTGCTCCCTTCCAGGGGCGCTCTTGTGGCCGGGGGGCCTCCTCGTGGTCGTCCCTTGGCCTGTTACCTGCGCAGGCAGCTGTGCTTGGACGCCCCGGGCCGTGTACCTGTGCGGAGGCCCTGTCCCCGGGCAGGACCTTCTGAGGTTCGGGGTCAGGCAGCTCGGCCCGCAGCGGTGTGCGGCTGGACAGGCTTCTGCTGGCGACGAAACCACCCAGGACAGCACCTTAGAGGGGAGCGCTCCTCGGGCTCAGGATGCAAGGTGCCAGCCTGTGGCCACTCGGCTCCGTGGCTGTAGGCCCGTGGCCACAAGGAAGCAGCGTGCACGACAGGCGTGGAGGGCAAGGCTGCGCGCCTTGTGGGGGACAAGGCAGAGAGGTGGGGGCCAAGGGGCTGGGGACAAGATGCCCCTTCCAGGGCCCAGGACCTGCCCCCTCCAGCCCGCTGTCCCCTGAGGTCTCCAGCTCCCTGTTCGGCACCGGCTGTGAACCCTGCCAGGGCGAATCCATCCCGACCTCGGAGCCCTCGCGCCCCCACAGCCCCACCTCTGGATGTGCTGGCTGGAGTCCAAGCGTTTGACACAGGGGCTTTCGGGGGGAAGTCCCGGGGCCAGGCGGCAGTGGCATGCGCCAGGCTAGGCACTGCTGCTATGCAAAACGGGAACGGCTGAATGCACCCTAGTGGGGGTCAGGGAGTAGCTGGGGTGCATGCGGACCATAGAGGATGAGGCAGTAGGGGCTGGGGCCAGAGCTCAGCAGTCTAAGCGCTTGCCTGGCGAGCACAAGGTCCCGAGTTCAATTCCCACACACACACACACACACACACACACAATAATAGGAGGCAGTTACCCTAAATGATGCAAGCAGATGCGTATTACGAGGGAGAGAGCTCACCGTATGCTCCTCAGTATTGTAATTACAGGATGGGAGGTGCCCAGGAGCTAGAGGTATCCAGGGATGTGCAGGGACATACGGCTATGACGTTTTTTGTTTTTTGGGTTGTTGGTTTTTTTTGGCGTAACCGGGGATTGAACTCAGGCCCTTGCGCTTCCCAGGCAAGAGTTTATTCTACTGAGCCATCTCCCCTGTCCCTGCTCAGGGATATAGATGGACAGCGAAATATGGGTAACAGGGATCTATGTACACTATGAATATATAAGGTGTTATAGAGTGCTATTTTCATTAAAAAAAAATCTGAATCTATTTTGGGGGAAGGGCTTACACCAAAATAGTGATTGTGTTTATTTCTAGGAGTCATGGTTATGAGAAATCTTTGTTTCTTTTTTTATCATCTTTTTTCCTTATTAAAATGAACAATAGTAAGCATGTGTTGTTTATGAAATAGTTTTCAGAAAAACTTTTTTTTTTCTTTTTGAGACAGGGTCTCACTATGTAATTCCGGGTGGCCTTGAGCCTTGTAGATCAGGCTCGCGTCAGGCACACGATGATACTCCTGCCTCAGCCTTCTGAGAGCTGGGATTAGAGGCGTGTGCCACCACACCCAGCACGTACGCTGCCGAGCTATACACCCCCCCCAAAACTTTTTTTTTTTTTTGGCTCCAAATGCCTTCAGGGCAGGTTTGGCTGGCTTGAGTTGCGGGGATCAAACCCCAGCAACCTGAGCCTGGCGGCTTTGCTGAAGCAGCCACTTACAGAGCTGAGCTGAGGGGCAGCCCTCTCCAAAACTTCTTAAAAAGACTTTACATCTCACTTTCCTGCTCCAGGAGTTCTCTGGGGAAACCACAGAGAGAAATCCCAAATGTGTGCAGGGATCCTAGTTGGAACCCTGGAAATAGTTTAAGGTTGACTGAAGCCGACTAGGCATTCCCTGGGGGCACGGAGATGGGGAGGGGGCACCCAGCCAGGGTGGAGGAGTCCAGGCCAGCACGATGGGCTTCCAGGGCCTCCGCTGCCGTCAGTGCCGGGCCTCCACGCCCACAGCCAGCATTGGCACCTTCAGCAGGGCCGCAGTCACAGCTGCGTGGTCGCTACCTGATCAGGTTGGGTCTCTGTGGTCTAAGCACTGCCCCAGCAGAGGTCCCTGTGTGCAGCCCCGAGAGGCCAGCTGTGGTGGTGGCTGCGGCTCTGCAGCCCGGGAAGGGACATGGGCGCGTGGGAACCAAAGCCCGTGGCGCCTTTGACTCTACAGGCCCAGCATAAGGCTTGACTTATGGTAAGTGGAGCCCGTAGCCCGAGTCAGCAGAGCCCACGGGCCAAGGATGGCTTCTGCGTCCAAACACCCCTGAAAGAAGGAGGCGCTTCTCAGCATGGAAAACAGTACACAATTAAAAGTTCAAACCGGGGGTGGCACATACCTGTCATCCTATCACTCAGGAGGCTGAGGCAGGAGGATGGCCGTGGGCTTGAGGCCAACCTGGGCTACATAGCAAGATCTTGTTTCAAAATAATAAGAATTTATTTAAAAATAAATCAGGGTTCACAAAGTTTTACTGGTATGGTCACATCTAGGTACACTTTTTTTTTGGGGGGGGCGCAACTGAACAACAACCCGAGAACTCCCGGAGCCCTTGGTCACAGGCCTGTGTGTGGCAAGTGTGTCACCCGGACCAGGTTGGGGACTCCCTCCTGCCACACCCACAACCCATTCTCCACAGCTGGGCCATAGGCTCCAGGGGAGCGGGTGGGGCTTGGAGCAGAACAGGACAGAAGGGGACAGGGGGCCACCCCACAACATGCCACTTTGGCAAGAGGATTATTTGGGGCTAACACATTAAAAAACAACGGTGGTGGCTGGAGAGATAGCTCAGCAGCATAAGCACCTGCCTGGCAAGGGCAAGGTCCCAAGTTTGATCCCTGGTACTGCAAAATAAATAAATAAAAATAAATAAAATATAAAACAACAGCAGCACAGGAAGGGCCCCGTGGTCACCTCCTTCTCTTCACAAAAGCAGATTGCACTGCCCCTTGGTAAGGTGGTCAGCTTGTACTGGAAGGCCAGGAACTCGTTGCCAGAGAAACGGGAGGGCAGCTCCACCCGGCCCACTCCTGTGTCTCGCCGTGCTGCACACGGATCGCTGTGTCCACGTCAGTGTGCCGATGCCCAAGCTGACCCCTCGAGCCTTTGTTTCCTTATAAGGCTCCGAGTGGCACGGAATACACGGGGAATAAGTTCGCGTCGCTCCCTGCCTGCACCCGTCTGTGGGGACAGGCCCAGCCGGGAACTTACGAGGGCAGAGGAGAGGCTTCTGCGTGCCTCGGCCGGGCCACCAGCCTGGGCCTGTCCAGCCGCTGTGGCTCGGGACCTTTCCTGCACCCTTCATCTCTGCTCGGCTGGCTTAGACTCTGCTGAGTGCAGACAGAGCTGCCCACCTGGGGCCTCTGGCCAGCAAGCAGCAGCCTGGGCACCTGCTCCTTGCTTCTCGGCTGAGGGACCCCAAGGCCACCCTCGTACGGGGTGCTTCCTTTGCAGAGGCAGAGACTAGCAGGGACCTCTGAGTCCTGCAAACCTCACAGATGCAGCCCGGGCTCCCGGCCCAGCCCAGTGTGCTCTCGGGGAGCAGGGGCCGCGCCTGGCTGCAGGGGGGACCGCAGCGCCCTCACAGCCCAGGCCCCTGGGGTCCCTGGTGCTGACTGTACTTTTCAGGAGCTGGGAGCATTACAGATGGCACAAAGGCTAAGGGTGTCCCGCAGAAGAGGGGTCCTCGCCTCTCCACTGACATTCAGGGCGGGGTGTGGCAAGCTGAACAGGCAGGGCTCTGCAGCACCATCTACCTGGGCCACTTTCCTCCCTCCACCTGGAGTCCAGGCCACCCTGTGGGGCAGGACACAGACTCAGGCGCAGTGCCAGCCCCTCAATGCCCCCAGGGGCGCAGGGCACAGGCCAGGAAGAGGACAAGGAGGTGGCAGTGAGTGCAGCGGAAGGAGAGAACCCGAGTGCTGTGTGAAGCCACATTCCCTCTTTTGTCCCCTGCTGGCTTTGATGCTGCTTGTCTGGGTCCCTGCGCAGTGGCCGTCACCCGTCCCCTGGGCTGCTTCTGGCCGTCCTGGGCTTCGCCGTCCTTGATCACCTAATGATTTCCATTGCCTCGGCCGTGGCTGGGAAGGTGAAAGCTGTCGGCCTCCCTCCCTCTGCCTGTGCCTCGGGGTCGGTGATGCGAAGTCCACTGAAATCGGGTAGTTTTGGCTGGAAACTTCAGCAGCGTCAGGCCTGAGGGCTGTCCGGGGTGTCGTGGTCAGTGGAGGTGCCTAGGAAGAAGGGCTGGGAAGGCTTGGAAAGCCACCCTGCCTACGCTGCTGCCCACCCTCAGGCGCTGCACCCTGAGCTGTGAAGGTGGCAGTCACTGTGGCAGCGGATCGGCCTTGGCGCCTGCCGGGCGTGGGGCTGCTCCCTGCCCAACAGCTGTGCCTTCCCAGAGCTGGCGCCCACCCAAGGTTCAAGGTGTCCGGGGCCTCCCTCATCTCCAGCCCTGAAGTGTGGGCCCTCTGCGGGGCTGGGGTCCTTCCAGGCTCCAGATGCCTCCAATGGGCCCTGGACCCCTCAGTGGAGCTCTGGCTCCCTCCAACGGGCCCTGGACCCCTCAGTGGAGCTCTGGCTCCCTCTAATGGGCCCTGGATCCTCCAGCTGATGCTGACCTCAGGTAGAGCAGGCCCATGTGCCCCCGCCGCACTGCATTCTGGCTCTCTGTGGTGAGTCGAGGGCTGCCCAGGTACTGCAAAGCTGGTGATGCCAGCCTGTCTGTGGGTCCCATCAAAGCACCCCACTCCTGGTCCTTTGCCTGAGCCCCCTTCCCTCCAGGCTCGTCTCAAATGCCACTGCTGCTGGGGAGCCCTCCTTGATGGCTAGGTGGGGTGCGTGCTCCCTCATTGCTCCCTGCAGGGGTCTGCCTGTCTCTGTGGGTTAAAAGTAGAGGGACCCTGGACAGAAGCCACAGCCAAGTCCCCATCCTCTGTGTTTCGGCTCATGACCTGGGCAGGACTCATCCATGGCAAGCCCGTCTCCCCATCAGGAAGAGGACCAGGTCCCCAAGAGGGTGGCATGGGGTGACCTCCCCCGTGTAGTAACCTCAGCTCAGCCTGTGTCCCCCTGCCAAGCTGTGTCTCCCGCCCCTTTGGAGTGATGGGGGGTAGGGGGAGGTGACCCTGGAGACAGTGACCAGGCTTCTGACCCCAGCAGAAGGGGAAGCAGTCTTGGGATGGCCTGGTGGGAGAGCAGCTAAAACCTGGCTGTGGTGGACCAGCTCCCAGGAAGCTGAGGAAGGCAGATCCTAAGTTCATGCTCAGCCTGGGCAACGAAGCGATTTAATGGGCTCTGGTCTCAGCACACAAAAGCGGACAGGATGTAGTTCAGTGCAAAGGCCCTGGGCTCAGTCTCCGTGATTGCAAACAAAACCAGAACAGCAGACCAAGAGCTGGTGGGAGGACGGGGAGAGACGCGGGGGCTGAGTGTCCCTGGGGTCACACAGGCCAGGGGCTGCTTCTGGTTCCTGTCCTCACCTTCTGGTCTGCTGCCACTTGGGGCTGTGAGCCCCAGAAACAGACTGAACTTCAGGCTGGGAGAACACCTGCTCCCGCCGTGTCCCCACCACGCTGTTCCCAGCCTGCAATTCTCTTGCAGCTCTGAGGGTTCCCCTCTGCCTCCTAGCTGAGCGACCTCTGTCAGGAGCCTCGGTTTCCTTGTCCGTCAAGTGGGTCAACAGCAGGTTAGGGCTGAACAATGCAGGCCACAGTGGTGCCCGTGCCGTGGTCTGGAGAACCTCCCTCCTGTGTCTAAAGCCAGCTTCCAGGAGTCCCAGGTGCAGGCCAGCTCCTTCCCTTGGACAGACTCCAGCTCTCCTGCCTAGAGACCAGGGTCGGTGCTAGGTTGGCAACACTGATGTCAACAAAGGCAACGGGCTCTGATCCCACACATCTGCTGAACCTCACAAGGACAGCCTCGGGGCCAGGCCTCCCAGCCACACTTGTTTGCGTCTCTTGTTGGGGGAGCTCACTACCCCACAAGGCTGATTCACCATCTTTTGGGGCTGCTGGCCAGTGTCATGCTGGCCCTGCACGTAGATGGCTGGGGCTGAAGCTGACAGCTTACACAGTGAGGAGCACGCACTGGGGGCCCCAAAGCTGTCAGGAGGAGCAAGGATGCTGGCGCCCAGGCGGGTGGGGCAGCTGGAACCGCACCTGACCTCCTCAGGAACAGCTGGCACCTGGGCCAGCACTGCGGCTACCAGGTGTGCAGCCCAGTGTCTCCACAAGCTCGGGCCCAAGGCTGGGCCCTGGCTGCTGAGGCCGGGGGCCCTGGTCCAGGGACCTCGGCTGCTGCCAACACCAACCTGTGACTGGGCTGGGGCGCCAAGCATCAGAAGACAGGTGGGAGCTGTGATGACATGTGCCCGTCCGCTGCAGCGAGCCAGGGACGCGGAGGAAGGTGGGTGTCCGGCTGCTTGACTTCAGAACAGCAGCAGGGACACCCTCGCTCTCCCTGGAGGACCAGACAGAGCAGGATCTGATCTCCAGGTGGGCAGCCAGGGGCTCAGCTCCACCTTTCTGGGCCCTGTGCAGCTGAGGGCAGTGCAGCTATCCCGAGAAATGTCCAGGGCAGGGCTCCTGCTGCGTGACTCTGGGCGGTGACACAGGCCCTCTGAGCATGCTGTCTCCTCTGTAGGACAGCCTCATTGTCCTTGTGGGGATGAAGCCAGGTTATCAAGGCTTGTGGTCACCACGAACTCGCCCTGCCAGCCCAGGTCACCCTCAGGGAGACCTGGACCAGTTCATGTCCCCGAGCTCCAGCTGGGCAGGCTGAGGTCCCCCAGGCCAGGCCCTGCCCTTCAGCTGCTGGTCTGCCGGGCACCTGCATCCCACTGTGGCTGGATGTGTACCTCAGTGGGTTGGGGCCAGGCGAGGGGGGCTTAGGTCTAGGAGGAGGTTCGGAAGAAGCTGGTGCAGCAGGAGTGATCCCAGGTGATCCTCCCGCCTCAGCCTCCTGAGTCCTGGGATGTCTGTCAGGTATGTGCCACCCTTTTTGCTTTGGTTATTACTAGCACTTGAATTGTCCCAGTTCAGCTCTGAGGCTGGGGGACCAGGAGCGGAATTTGAGATTGTGAAGAAGTGAACACCGAGCTGCCAGAAGGCAAGCCTGGCAGCTGAGGTGAGCCAGCTGTCTTGGGGGCCTGAGCTGAGCCCCTCGCATACACGGAGGGAAGGAGACAGCAAGCGAGGCGTGAGCAGGTGGCAGCGTCACGGCTGCACGTGGCCTTCACGCAGGCGAACGGCCGGGGATATTTGTAGCGCCGACTCTTCCTGAGCTCCAACGCCAGCTCCTTGCCGGCGCCCTTGTTGGTGTCACCGCCTGCGTGTGAGTTCATGGTGGCGAGTGACAGATGCCTCGCACTCCCCACGGGTGTAGGCGCATGAATCAGGGCTTGGGGAGTGGCTACCCAGAATAGTCTGGTATTTAGCGGGAAAGACAGCAGGGGCGGGCAGGCATCGATGGGTGCCTGACAGTCACTGTTTCAGGGGCCACGTGGAGAGTGACAGACAGGCAGAACACAGCCGGCCTGGGACCGGCAAGGTACAGATCTATAAGGGGCCAGTCCACAGAAATGTGGGGCTGGGGCGGTGGGGAGGGTCCCGTGAGCAGCCCGGAAGCAGCTCTGGAGCCCGCACCAGCGCGGTGTGGCTTCTGTCTCGTGCCCATGTCCCTCAGGACAACTTGGGCTGCCCAGCGTGTGGACAGGCTACCAGGGCTACCAACCACCGCCAAGCACAGAGCTGCCTGTGGAGATGTGGGTGGCAAGCATGGGTGTCCTCTGAAGAGCTGGGCCCTGACCAGGCTTTTGTCCCCACCCTCCAGTTGTTACCCAGGGCCACCATCTTGCTTCACAGCCAGCTGGGGACAGGGTCTGAGTCCCTGCACTGGTGCTAATTTCCCCTTCCTGTCCCAACCCTCTGAGGCTGAAGGCCCCAAAAGTCCCCAAGGTGAAGCTCCCTATGTTCCAGGCAGTGCTCTGTGTGGCTGGGCTACCAGGTGACATCAGATCCCTGGATAGGGGCCACCGCCCACCTAGCCCAGACCTGGGCTCTGAGACAGCTGTGTGTCACAGACCGCACTGAGGGAGTCACTTTGATGACCAGAGGAGGAGGAAGCTATGGTGACTGGGTAAGGTCACCGAGCCCCGCCCCAGGGATGGGACACACAGTTTGCTGCTGAGCTTAGGGTCACTGTTAGGCAGCAGTGGAGCACTAATACTGGTGTGGTGTGACACAGGTCCCAGAAAAGGACTCCCTGGATGGGTATAGTGGCACATACCTGTAATCCCGGCACTTGGGAGGCTGAGGCAGGAGCAGCATTGTGAGTTCGAGGCCAGCCTGCACTAGGTAGCAAGACCCTGGTTTTTTTTTTTTTTGGCGGAACCGGGGATTGAACTCAGGCCCTTGTGCTTACCAGGCAAGCGCTTATTCTACTGAGCCATCTCCCCGGCCCCCAGACCCTGTTTTATAAACCAAAACATAAGAAATACCAACAGGGACTCTACAAGTTTGACAGAAAACCAAACCTTGGGAAATGGTACTTAGATGGCTGGCCTCCTGGAACTTCTGTCTTTTGACATCCAAATACACGTGGCAGATGTGGGTGAGGAGGGTGAGGGGCGGTGGAACATGGGCGGCCAGGAGGGTCAAGGGAGAGGGAGCGGACAGAGGCACCAGGTTAAAAATGAAAGCCATTTGCTGTGATTTGACGGCTTAATCAGCCGATCGATCTGCTCTCGGGCAGGAGGGCTGCGGAGCTGCGAGTCCCTATGAAAATGCATGAGCCGCAGGAGGCTGCGAGAATGCTCAAGCAGCCAGCCCCATTCACCAGCCCTGGGCAAGACAAGAACGGGCTGCCAAGAGCTGGCTGCATTCGCGCACGACCACGCAGCCACGTCCTCCCCGCGAGGCGGAAGGTGCCCAGACACCACTCCTGTCAATGAGCGAAGGATTCCACAGCTGCTGCCTCTCTACACTGGCAGAAAGCGAAACCCCGGGGCTTCGGAGGGGCCGGGGTGCAGCCAGGGAGAGGAGGTAGAGGGGGGCCCGGCACGGCCGGGGCTCGGGTGTGAACGTGGCTCACAGAGATGCTTCATTAATTCTCTATTGGGCGGGAGAGAGAAAGGAAGACAAGCCATATTGTGGGTGGGTTATTTCCAAAGGCCAGTCTCCATTGGGTGTCCTGTGTCAGCTAGGATCAGACCCACTGGGCATGCTGCAAATCCCAGGACAGGGTGGCTTAGCCACTTCAGTTGTCCTCCGCAGCAGGGGACGGGACGGGTGTCAAAACTGTCGAGCCGCAGGCCTTTCTGCAACGTCATACCCTACGAGTGGCTCTCAGCCCCAGGTCCAGGATGGCTGCTGGAGTGCCAGCCCTCACACCCACATTTTGAAAATCAGGAAGGGGCAGAAAAGGCCTCTCTCCCGCACTGCTTCTAAGGACACCTCCCAGGAGACCCGGCTTGCCCTCCACAGCGGCCCGTTTGCATGGAGCTGGCGTGGGAAGTCCTTCAGCCTACAGCTGCAGCGGAAGGAAGATGGAGTGTGGATTCCCATGGAAAGCAGCGACGCTGACATTTTAGGTCAAAATGAGACCCTGCTTGAAGCTGGTGCTGGGAGCACGGGGTGGAGGGAAGGGTGACGGCATAGGCTCAGGCCACAGAGGGGTAAGTGCGCACGGAGCTCCGCGGTCGCGGAGTGTGGCACCACGTCGCGTGTGTGCGCTGTGAACACGGCCAGCTTTCTCCAGAAGCAGCCTGGTCCCATCTGAGCGGGGCTGCCTGCGCCCTGCACCTGCGGTCTGCTCGTCCTCCTGACCCAGACACAAGCCACACAAGCCTGGGCTGCTCTGAAACGAACAGCCAAGGGAGGCGGTGTCACTTGGAAGCTGAGGCAGGCTTGTCATGAGTTCAAGGCCATCCTGAACTGCAGAGCGAGACCCTGTCCACACACACAAACAAAAACTCCAGAACACACGAAGGGCTCCTAACTTGGTGAGGTGGAAAATGCCTTTGTAGATGGCAATCTCAATTAAGCAGCCTTTGGGCAGACACCAAGTGGTAGGGACAGAGCGCCTGGTGACAGCTCCGGGTCCCCTGGCACAGCCTCTGGGTGAGCTCAGCCAAGCTGCCATCTTTGCCCCAGGCCACCCTGCACCACCTGACCCAGGAAGTGTCCCCAGGGCCTCCTCTCCGCAGACTGAGGCAAGGACTGCTTCGATACTGGGCGCCTGCGAAAGGGGCTTCCTTGCCCTGCCCAGTGAGACTGGCTCTGGGCAGAGTAGGGATGCAGGCCAGTGGGGCTGCCTTCGCTGGAGCTCACGGGCAGGGCTGGCTTTCCTGTCTGGAGTGCAGGAGGCTCACAGGCTGGCAGGGGCCTGTCCTTCCCATAGCCATGATGCTGCCTAGGCAGGCAGGCAGGCGCTCCTGGATGCTGAGGCAGGAGAAGTTAGAGGAGAGCCCACTTGGGCAATTTAGTGACTTAGGAAGACCTTGCCTCAAAAATAAACAGGCTGGGGATATAGCTCTATGTGAGGTCCTGGGCTCAATTCCACAAACAAAGCAAAACACAAAAACTAAAGATGGTGCTCATGTCTTGCCTTGTGGGACTTGTAATGTGTTGGGTTCTACAGCAAAGCAGAAATACAGTGCAGGTGGAATTAAAGCTGCTCCCAGCTGAATTTCATTTATACTTTTTGCTTTATTGAGACAGGTCTTTCTATAGGGCCCAGACCAGCGCTGAACTCATGGCAATCCTCCTGCCTCAGCCTCCTGAGTTCACGTGATTACGTGCATGTGTCCTCACACCCCACCAGCTGACTGAAATGAGGTTTTCATGGATGGTTCCGCTGGCCTGACGTGACCTCTGGGGTCCTCCACGTGTGAGAAGGGTGCATGGGGAAGAGGACGTGGCTTCCCTTGCAGGAAGGGGCCATGAGCTGGAGACTAGGGCGGCCCAGCAGCTGGGCAGGGGAGGCATGAGCTTTACCAGGGCTCACAACCCCGCTGTCCCTCAATATTAGCTGCCAAGGTCTGTCACAGAAGCCCGGGTACCAGAACCTCATGGCAGTATGCTGTGGAACCAGGAAGCTGGGGTCGTGTGGCTGAGGGACATTCGCGCCTGCAGGAGGCGCCCACCCACTGTCCTCGCCCCTCCTCCAGCTCAGTGTCCCCGACTGAGCAGAGGCCTTCTAGCCTGTTGCCGCTGCCTGGTCCCCACAGCCCACCGGGTGCCTCCTCCCGGGCCGCTATGATTCACTGCAGCTGTGCCTGGACACCTCAGGGCGCCCGCGCAGGCAGGTGTGGGGGCCCCCAGCTGGGGTTGAAGAGGTCCCGCCGCTGTGAAGCGCAGGGTGGGCCGCAGCCTCTGGGCGTGGGCTGCAGCGGCTCCCAGGGCCCGGGATGGCTTAGATGTGTCAGAGCGGCACCTCTTTCCAGCTTGCACAGGTCACAGCAGGACACAGCTGGCAGGCGGCGGCGGCGCGGGGCAGACACCCCGCTTTGGCTGTGGTGTGACCCCCAGGGCCCCCTGAAGCTCTCGGGGTCCTGCCCGCCAGCTCATTAGATCCCTGCTCTTCTGTGCAGGCTGCCTCCCTAAACCCTGCTGTCTGCAAGGCAATGGGAGGAATAAGGACAGTGCGCATTAACCACGGCCTTTGGGCCGGCGTTAGTTTGACCCGCTGCCCTTTGGAAAGGAAAGGCCAGCTCCTATTAGCTTGAGGGGCATCGAGTGCAAAACCAAATATCAAAAGGCTGCGGCCCCAAAAGGGCTGCATTCTGATCAAGGTGGAGGCGGTGGCAGGGCGCTCAGGACGGCAGGTTCACAGAAAGCAGGTGGGGATACAAGACACTTGAATTTCTGACTTCTTTGGGGTGCCGGGGAGGGGGTGGGGCATCATGCGTGCTGGGTGAGTGCCAGCTGGTCAGAGATGCACAGCCACAGCCAAGGCGGGCCACAGCGTTGGGCACCACTGGCCCTGAGTCCCCTCTTCCAGTTGTTTCAGGGAAGCAAGGAGACAGGTGGGTGTGGGCAGAGCACCTGGAGTTGGGACGGGGCTGTGGTGATCTCCCCTCAGCAGGATGTCGCCGGGCAGGGCTTCATGCTCTGCTTCTGACGCCTGCCCTCTCCTGGCACCCACACCTGTGCACTGGCTGTGTACAACCAACAGTGGGTGTGTACAGATCTGATGTGGACCTTGTTGGACACCCCTGCCACCCCACACTCACGGCGATCAGGGCCCGGGCCCAGGACACCTGTCCAGGGCTGGAGCAGACGCCTGAGCCTCACTTTACTGAGCCTGTACTGTGTGCGAGCGGTACCATGACAGACACGGCCCCTCTCCGAGCTGACAGCCTAAGGGGGGTGTGTGACAGACTGGGGACCAAGTGACAGGTTGCTGCTCTCAGGGACAGTCAGGAAAGGGACACATACCCGTGGTGTGGTAGGGAAGGCCTAGCTGGTGAGGCCGTCTTCCTGCAGGGGCAAAGAGCAAGCCCAGTGGCTTCCTGGAGGAGGGGCATTATAGGTGGGGGTCAGCAACCGGAGGCTGTGGGAGGAGTGGGCAGCTGGCGAGGCCTGTGGCCCTCCTTCGCCTGCCCCATGGCATGACCACCCCCACCTGGGCAGCGGGGTTGGGCACCCCGAGAAGCTGAGGCTGTGAATGTGGTGTTGAGCATAAGACGCCTGGTTCTGGAGCCTGTGCCTCACTTGGCTGCTGGAAGCTGTGGCCTTGGCCGCCCTGAGGGCCACGTGTGCAGCTGACCAGGAAGGCATCCTGGGCAGGTGACAGCTGCGACACCATCGCCAGGGCGCAGAGCAAGTCAGACCTGGGAGATCCCGCCCACTCGTCACATGCCCGCCAGGACGGGAGGCGAGACAACACTCGGCAGGCCGTGGTGAAGACAGCGCGGAGTCGGCCGCTCAGACGCGGGCTGATGCAGTGTCCTGCGCTTCTGGTTTTGGGTTTCCAGTGCTGGGGACTGCGCCCAGGGCCTTGGCATGCCAGGCAGGCGCTCTACCAAGGCAGCCATAGCCCTGGCACTTCCTTGGAGATCAAAAGGGCCTCAGTATAGGAGCCAGAAATTCCATCCCACAGGAATGAGGGCACTTCCACGCCGAAACATCCTCACACAGCTCGTCGCAGCTTTCTGTGTAGCAGCCCTGAATGAGAACACCCAGATGTTGTCCACTGGGTGAGTGGCCAGCATGTGGTGTCCGCACTGTGGTGTATTACCACACACACACCCAGATGTTGTCCAATGGATGAGTGGCCAGCATGTGGTGTCTGTACTGTGGTGTATTCACACACACACACACACACACACACACACACACACACACACACCCCAGATAGCTTCAGTGCACTGCAGCAACGCCAGCTTCTGGTGTGTTTGCTTGATACTAATACCAGGCTGCAGGCAGGGGCCAGGTACAGGGTCACTACGTAAGTGTCTTTACAACTTCTTGTGGCTATACATATTTCAGAGTAAAAAGTTAAATCCAATAGGAGGTTGCATAAATTATAACCTCACAGTGCAAAGTTGTTGCTATAAAACCCAAGGAAGATAGTGTCACTGCTGCCCATCCCTGTGCCAGGAGGACCTGGGGCTGCCCAGGTAGGCTGCGTTTCCCAGCAGCCCTTACAGCTGGGCTGCGAGTGACTAAGTGACTAAGTTTCTAAGAGGAGCAGGAGGGTCGAGTGTGCCAGGGCCAGCACAGACTCAGCACGCAGCAAGTGTTACTTGTGTGCAAGCGGGGAAGGGGGCTAGTCGCTTCCGCCACGGAGAGCCTGTCTGAGAAGGGCAGGAAAGGGTCCTGGAGGCACAGGAGCGTGGCCTTGCCCACTGGAGCGCGGGTGAGTAGGGTTCACCCGCCGTGGCTTGGCCTCCACTAAATGTAGCCCAGCAGAACAGCACAGCACGATGGACACCGTTCAGAGCGCAGGAAGACTGCAGGTGCGCGTGCCCAGCGCGCCAGTGGTTGCTTTCTGCTGGGGCAGGCAGGGGTGCGACGTGCCCTGCTTATTCATGTTACCTCATTTCTACAAAAGGGATCTATAGGTGCCTTTATAGTTAAGAATGCTGGCCGACGGCTGAGGTGAGCCAGGAAGGAGGTGGCAACCTCTTGACCCCCAGCCCTGGCAGTCCGCGTGCAGACGGTTGGCTCCCACCTCCTGCTCGTCTCTTCTATCCCCTGCCCCATGCCGCTCACTTCCGTTTCCCGTCCTTCCTTTAGTCTCTCTCCATTGGGCCCAGAGAAGCAGCTGCGTTTGAAGCCCGCTGCTGGCAGGACCGGCCTGGCCCCTGTGCACCAAGCCACAGCACGTGCCATCCTGAGGCCAGGCAGTCTCTGGCTGGAATTTCAAACTCAGTTAGCACAGACAGGCTGGGGATGCTCGAGAGCAACTAATCACCTCCCGCTGCCGGTGGTGCTGCACCTGGGATGTGCCCGTGAACTTTCAGGCTCAGCGCTTCAAGCGCTAATAATAGACAGCAGCGAACCTGCAATTTTAAATTCAACTGGAGAGTGAGCTCGGAGGCTCCTTCCTCCTCCTCTAGGGAGCTGGGGTGGGGATGCGGGGAGCCTGCTGTCCTACACTGAAGCCTGGCTCTGCGCAGAGCAGACAGGCTCGTGCCAGCCACTTCACCCTCACTTCTCTCTGATGCACACCCTGAAAGGGCCTGCACAGGGCCGGCCCAGCCACCGCTGTCCACTGAGCGCGCAGGAGCACGACAAAGTGCCTGCAGGGACGCCAGTGTCCTTCCTGTCCTTTGCTGGACTGATGACTAGACAGCACCTCCCGTCAGGTTCTTGGGGGCTCACGACCATCGGCGGCTGGTGCTATCTTTTCTCTCCTAGCTGGGGTGACCTTAAAAACCGCTTGATTTAGCATCAGGCCCACTCCGACACCCTCAACGCAGTGGCAAATCGGGGCATTAACACTGAAAGATCATCCTTTCGAGCTGTCCGTGGTGTGAAGTGTGAAAACGTCACTCGATACCAAAAGGCCAACTCCCGATTTAGTTGAGATGAAGAAAGCTGGACACGCTTTCCTGGGCTGCTCATCCCATGCTAGCTCTCAGGCGCCTGGTGGCGTGAGGTCCCCAGGCCCACGGGCAGTACCACAGCCCACGAGGGGTCTCGAGCCCTCTGCCTGGGGAGGGAGCCTGTGTGTGCCCGCTCCAGTCAGCGCCTTCCCGCTGAAGGACACCGGGTCCAACTCCAGCCCATCTCACGCCCTGCAGAAGCCACCTTCCACCCTTGTGGGCCCCGAGTACCAGCCTCTGCCCTGCCCAAGGTGTGCTGAGGAAGCCCCCCCCCGCAGGGCCCCTGCAGACGCCACCACCTACCACCGCTGGCTGCTGGCCCTCCAGCTGTGCCGCCATCTCAGTGGCGTCTCCTTTTACCGGTCGCTCTTTCCGTAAGTGGATAAAATCTTCCAGTGCTCCTGCAGACAGGAAAGCCTCACCTGTCATCCACAGAGGGTGTCTCTAACAAAGGCGCAGAGAAAAAAAACCCTGAGGCCACCAGAGCCTAAGCAGGACCCGCAGCCCACAAGCTTGCCTTGCACGCAGGTGGGGCCGCTCCGGGACTCAGCGTGGGCGGGGAGCGGCTCGAAATCCCACAGCTTCCCCACGAGCTAGCCGGCACCACCTCTTCACCCATCCGTGGTGTTTCTTCACATCCCAGCATCTCTGCAGTGCGCTGTCTGCCAGCTGGCCGTCACAAGGACCGTGTCACTCTGCACGTGCTCCGCCATCACCATCATGTCATTGCATGTGGGCCGTGCCTGCCACGGGCACTGCACGGGGTCTGCTTGCCCACCCCAAAACATCTCTGAGATGAGCAGCTTGGAAGGAAATGTCAGCAGGCACCAGGGACCCAAGCGAGGAGGGCAGTCAGGGAATCCCAGGCTGTGGCTGCGAGCCACAGACAGGGTCCGCCTGTCCTGGGCTGAGCAACAAAAGTCAAGGTGGGAGAACCCACCAGCCCCTCAGAACGGGTGAAGGAACTTCACAGCAATGAGGCTGGTGGGGCTGGATCCTGTCTCACAGGGTCAGCTGAGGCCCGGCACCAGCTCACCGGCAGCGTGTGTTGGATCTGATGAACCATGGCGCGCTCTCCAACGCCCCTCCATAGGAGAGGCGTGCAACCCCACGTGGCTTCTCCCGCTTCTGCTGCCACCGCACTCTTCCATGCCAGGGCCCCTCTATGGGCAGAGACCCGGGCTGCACCTGCACTATACTTGCTTGAAGGGATGTGACTAGGTGTTGCTAAGCCCCCAGGGAGGCTGCAGCCGTGTGTGGAACGGCACCAGGCTACGTGCCCCATCCCGCCACATTCAGCCATCCTCTGGCTCCCTCAGCCTAGTGGGGCAGGCACGGAGGGCTGGAAACTGCGCCACCCTTCCCGCAGCCCCTTGTGACATGGCTCACAGCAGGGCGAAGCCAACCATCCTGCACGCTGGCCAGAGAAGGCCCTTCTTGCTCCAGTCTGTACCAGGGCAGCAATCCTGACAGACAGGGCGTGGCTCTAGGGGGTTGTCAGGAACAGCAGGACCCAGGCAGATCAGCTAGAACAGGCTTGCAAGAGTTAAATGAAGGGACAGGGTGCAGAGGAAGAGGCCTCCCAAAGGCGGCCCCACTTTGGGGTTCAGCAGAGACACCCGCACGCACGCAGTGGCCCATTCTCGAGCACCCTGGAGGAGGAGTCTGCCAGCCCAGCATGACTTCTCCGTGGAAGAGGCGGAGTGTCCTCAAAGAGCTGCGAGAAACACTGGCCATGCAGGAGTGGGACGAAAGGGATGAGAGGAGCTGGGGCCTTGTTCTGGGTACAAAAGGTTTATTGTTTATAAAAATAAGTTACGAAACCACAACAGAACTGAGCCCGGCGAGGTCACGCATGCGTGCATGGGGCACTCTCGGGGACAGCCATGAACATGACTGATGGGGCGGCCTGGCTCACGGGAACAGCAGCACGACTGCTGACGGGACTGTCCCCTTGCTTGGAGAGTAGCAGCGGGACACAGCTGGGGGGGCTCGGGTGTGAGAGCTAGGGATCACTGGAGCAGGGGCAGGCAACGGGGCGCCCCACAGGCTGGGGCTGGGCAGGCTCACTGGCGGCACGTGTCGTGGAAGGCTTCTAGGGTCCGGAAGTCTCTCCAGGTAGGGGGAAGGCCGTCCTGCAGGAACTTCCCGCAGCGCTGGCAGGGGGCCTGGAACAGCTTTATGTAGCTCCTCAGCCACGTCTAAAGGGAGAAGTGCAGAGAGGGTGCATGCTGACTGCGAAGCCCCGGCGCACCTCCCCGGCACGCCTGGCCTCCTGCTAACCCATCTAACCGTTCTCTGCTCCCACCCAGATGTGGTGGGAGGGGAGTCTTGGAGTACAGGAAAGCAGCTCTGGGCTTATCTGATTTAGGGTCGCTGCTCACTCTGTCTGTGGCTGCAGCAGACAGCGGGGATGGCCTGGCTGCCACCAACTGCATAGTTAGCAGGCTCATGCGCTCTGGAAGTTCAGAGAACAGCGTTTTCCTGGCCCATCCACAGGGATGAGGTGCACGTAACTCAATTCTCCAACTCGAGGAGCCCAGCCTGGTCTGTGGCAGTAAGCTCCGTGAAGGGGCGCATGCGCACTGGCGTGGAAGGGCCTCCTCAACTGTGCTGGTAAGGCCAGCTGTTCTCTGCAAGGCTGCTGTGTTCACTCACAAAAATTCCCCTCGTGCCCGCAGGGCCTTCGGTGGCAGAGTGTGGGGTCTGGGTGACAAAGAGCCTTCTTGTTCACTGGGCCGGGTACTGGTGAGAGCCTTCTGTGGCCCCCTTGTCCTCCTACACAAGGCCACTGGGAGCTGGGACATGTGATAGGGTGTGCTGGGCAGGCAGCCCCTGCTGGGCCTGCTGCTGGACAGGCGTGTGGTGTCCATCTGCAGCCCTCCCAGCAGGGCGACAGGGAGTGTGGGGCCAGGTCGTAAGGGCAGGGGGCCACGTCAGCACGCGCCTGGTGCAGACTGGGAGCTTGATAAACTCTACCTCAGTCCTGGAGACTTTGGGGCTCACTTCTGACCAAGACTGCTGCTTGTCTGGCAGTGCCACAGACCCCAGTGACCAGCTGGGAGTGGCTGGCAGCCCCTCGTGCCTATCTCCCACTGGAGGGCTCTGCAGGCCGAGGGTGCCACCCTGGGGCCATATGTCCTCCCTGAGGGGGTATGAGGCTGGGACTCACCATGAAGGATCTGACCACAACATCTGGCATCTGGGGCAGCTGGTAGTGAAGCAGGGCAGTGGTGGCATGATCTGTCACCTGGAAACAAGGAAGAACAGCAACTGTGTTAACAGCCATAGAAAACCGGGAGACGGATGCTCTCCTTTATATGCGACAGCTCTGCTTTCTGGCCGTCCCTCAGAGGAAGGACATCTAAAATAAAATCTCACATAGGAAAATGAGTTAGCAGAGCGGGCCAGGAGGAAGGAGGAAAGGATGGAAAGGACAGAGGCCTGGGGGTGCATGGCATGTGACATGGCCACTAACACCTGCACTGTTCAGAGCAGCAGGAGGCAGATGAAGCCTAGAATACCGCGAGGTGCCTTCCTGACGCTCCTGCTGCCTCCTCTCAGTGGAACAACTTCCCAACAGACAGCGTCCCAGTCCCACTTCCAGGGGCCATGGAGGCACTGCGTGGCCGTGGATGGGGCCTGAGGCTGCAGCCTGCTCTGTCCTGGTTCTGACCCGGTGACTCATTTGCTGAGTCTCCAGTCTTTTCTGCTGCGCCAAGATGCCCTGTAGTCCTGAACCATGACGACACCACAAGGTGCTAATGCCGCCATCAATCAGCAAATTAATAGATTCTGATAATTTAATAGTTGTGTTCAAACTAATGGTTTATTTGACTGTGCTCATTAGGGATTCCTGGCATTATAAATGTGGCTAAAGAACAAAACAAAAACTGCAGATCAAATCACTCACTTTGAGAACAAGAACAGACCACGGCTAGCTCATGTGCCGGATGTGCTGAGGCCTGGGCGGTGGCTATGCAAATGGCAGGTGGCAACTGGAGGGCTGGGCTGACCCTGAGGGCAGGTTGGCCATGTCCACACCCAGGCAGGCTGCACAACACGCCTGGGGCCAGCTTCCCAGTCCTGTGGGGCCCAGCCTCACGGAGGGTGCGTTGCTCCGCTGTCAGGCCCCGGGGCAGGCACAGGAAGCCTCGCTCCCTCTTTCCCACCCTACCGTCCTGGGATTGGAGCATCTCAGGCGACAGGTGCTCTGCACATGCATGCTGAAGAAAAGCAGCTCACAGTGGCCTCCCTGCCAGGGCTCCTGTGTCACTGTGTCCCGCGTGGCAGAGTTCTTACCCAGTGACTTCCAAGAGAGATCACACTCATTCCTCCACGTGCCAGGCAGCTTTTATTTTGGGTGCTTTGACAGACAGCTTTCTAAAATGAGCAATGCTCTTTGTTAACAAGAACTCTGTGGAAGGCTGCTGGTGAGTGCTGGGGTGAGGGTGGCGCTGAATCCCAGCAGAGTGAACAGGGTCGGTGGGGCGGACCACCATGCGGCCCTCGGCCTGATGGCTCCGGGCTGAGAGCCTGGGGTGGGGGCAGGCATTATTGGGGCCGACCAGAAGTGCGGAGCCATGGCAGGGAGGCTCCGCTTTTGGGGGGTCCCTTTCACCCCTTTTGGAGGGCTCGGTGCTTGATCACAGGATCTTCACACTGGGCTACATCCCCAGGTATCTTTTAATTTTGAGAGGGTGTTGCTAAGTCACTGCATTGCCTAGAGGGGCCCTCGAACTTCGTGATCCAACTGCCTCAGCCTCCGAGTGTACCACCACAACCTACCCCCCTCCCATTTTAAACACAAACAACCACCATCTAAAATTCAGGGAACTTCATGAGCTTCTTCCAAGGCATCTGGAGATCCGTGCGGCCTCAGGGTAGTGTGACAAGGGGCTTTCCACAGGTTCTGTTCCGGTCACCCCCATTTGGCCTGCGTACCCCATGGCCTTGCAGCCACTTCACTCACTGCAGTGCCTGCCTGGCCTCTGCAGCCTGGGCCCAAGCCACAGCCCAAGTGTGGATGACACGGCACCTGAGATACCCTGCACCTGGGCCTAGCCTGTGCCCTAGACACCCAGCTTTACCCTGGTCCTCTTCCTGGCCTGAAAGACCCATGCTTGTGTCCTTGTCCCCGCCTCAGCTGACTTGGATTGTCTGTGTATCTGAGATGAACCTAGCTTTGGCGGAGGCAAAGGCCCACCCCAGGCCAGCTATGAGCCTGTTCAGTTTTGGCTCCCGAGTCTCACCTGTCCCACCTGTCCCACCCTTCACAGTGCTCTGCAGATGGCTAGAGGGTGGGTTGGGCCCCCAGCAACAGCCCAAAGGGCAAACCTTTCCTGCCAGGGCAATCAGGCGACCTTCAAGGGTTGAGGTTTGAATCATGGCCCTATCCCTTCCAGAACTCGGCCTGGGGCAGGTTCCTCCACCCTCCGGTGTGATTTCCCATCGGGGCAGCGGAACAACCGAGTTACCCTGTAAGAATGCAGGTGGTACTGAGCACAGACCTCACTTGGAGCTACCAGCAAGCAGGTCTGGGGAGTGGGCTGGGCTCTGAGCAGTGAGGCGTGCCACACTCTGGAGAAGGCGTTCTCCCCTCGCCCCTGGCTAAAAGCAGCTGTCTTGTTCTGGGGACCTCAGGGGAGTCCAAGGCAAGGCAGTGTGTCCTCATGGACTGTGACTGAATGGGATCATCCAAGTTTTACAAGAGGGCTTTGGGGTGACAGCGAAAAGCTGACCCTGCGGAATGGTGGTTTCTTACCTCTGAGAGGCTTTTCCAGGGTCACTGACTGTTGACTAATTTAAAGGAACTACCAAGCCCTGCATGCCCCTCCCGGTTCCCATGAGACCCAAGTGGGTGCTGGCCTTGCTTCTATGTGATAGGGTGGGTGTGGATCTGTACAAAGACTGCAGGACACCCAATGGCACATGGCTGGGAGGGGTGGCTTCTGTGCCACCCCCTTGGGGCCCTCCTAGTGTGTGAACTGGGTGGGGGTGGACAGGTGCCACCTGGCATGGCCAGGTCTCTGGGAGCCAGAATTTCAGGCAAGCTACAGGTCAGATCTGTACCTGTAGTGGCCAGGCAGCAGCTGGCCGGGAAAGGCAGTGTGACCTAGGACATACACCCCATCTCGAGTCACATGCACGCCATCGCAGTGGGGACATGTGGGTGATCACTAGTCAGCCCTTCCCTGACTGGTCAGTAATGTGGCCAAACCCAGCCTCCTTTTCCAGAGGTCTGTATCAAGAATCCCTTTCACTGCAAATGGTGAGGCTTGCTCCTTGCCGCCAACGGGCTCCTTGGCATCCCCAATCCCCACCACCAATCACAGCACGAGGGTAGCAGAAGGGACCGGCCAGCTACTTGCTGTGAGGTCCTTCCTTCCTCCCCTAAACCTACCACCGCTGGCCTTCAGATTGCCACAGCTGTGTCCCCAGCGCTGGGGAAGACTGTGGAGCTTGGCAGACTCATCTGCTCTGTGATCTTTCTCCTCAAAGCGTTCCACCTTCAATATGTTTTTGTTTTGCACTTTTTAACAACAAGGCTGTTTTTTGTTCCGCATGGAAGATGCAGAAAAAGCAGGCCTGGGGCAAAAAAGCTTTCTATTAACTAATTTAGTGGCAGGCAGGTTGGGTCCCATTGTGCTGGAAGCTAATGAGATTCTGCGGGGAGATAAAAGCCACCCTCCCTGTGAGGCCAGGAAGGGCACTAATGTTCCTGAGGGAGCATGAGGCCACCAGTTGAGTGTGGAGCGCGTGGGCTGGAGACAAAGCCTGTGGGAAGATCAAAGTGGATGGGACCTAGGCAAGGGGGAAGGAGACCGGGAACTAGCAGGAGACAGACAGGCGACAGGCGGGGATGGGAAGAGGTGCCGGCCGGGACTGGGGAGAGCACAGCTCCCATGGCTGGCTCACTCCTCTCGTTCCTACTCAGCGCAGGAGGAGAAGGCCTCTTTCAAGAGACCTTGAACCAGATGCCAGTCTGTGCTGGAGAAGAGCTGCCAGTCAAAACAGTCTCCCCAAGTTCCACAGCCATTCTGCGCGCCAGGAGCAATGACAACCTGTCCCAAGCTGGGGGCCAGGCTATTTAGGCTGAACTCTGCACGAGGAAGACACAGCTGGGGCAGAACAAATCTCAGGAAACAGCTGTCCCAGGTTACCTCACTCGAGCCCCACGATGGCCCCTGCTTGTCAGGTGACTGCCTGAGCCACGGAGCAGGGCCCTGTCCACGCCACTGGAACCCAGACTGAGTTCCCGGGCTCTGAACCTCAAGCACAGGGGCTCTGCTGCAGGATTTTAGGGGTGAGGGTGGGGCACAGCCAAGTCTTCTGACAGCCCCGTTCCCCATGTGGGCCAGCATCCCTCTGCTTCCCTGCCACCGTGACCTGTGTATGGGGCACCAAGTGCACAGACCCTGCCAGCTGGGTCTGACGTGGGCACCAGGACTCCAGAGCCAACGAGCCTCCTGCAGTGCTGCGCCAGTCCAGGGTACATTCCCACCTGCCCAGGGAAGGAAAGGGCGGAGGAGAGCCCAGGCTGTTGCCCTCTCCCCTTGCGCAGGGCACAGGCTCAGGGCAGCAGATACCCTCCTGCTCACAGTCAGCCCAGGGCCCTGGTCTCAGGATACCCAGACAGAGGGCCAGGAGGCGGGAGAACAAGGCTAGCAAACAGGCATTAGCGCCCCCAGAGGGAAGACTGCTGAAGTCTGGGAGGGTGGCTGGGAGGCCGGCCCTGCTGGGCGCCAGGGGGCGGGCACGCTGGCACTGTCTGCAGCAGGGTTCTCCTCGTGCTTTCCCCCCATTTTCTTCCTCTACCAACTTGGGGAACGTGACTGGATTTAAATGAAAACACATTAATTCTTGCCAGGGTTTAAGCAGCTCCCGGACTGCATCACTGTGCAGGCACTGCGACTAGAAGGTGGAGACGCTGCCACTCGGCTGAGCAGCCACACCCAAGGGCTAGTGCAGGTCACTGCAGCTTCCTGCCACCAGGGGGCAGGACGGGGACCGAGCTCGGCTGGACTATGGCAGCACACAGCCTGATGCCTTCCTCTGCTGAGCTAGGAGAGCTGGGTTCTCCAATGATTACTACTATTCCCTGCAGGATTACTGAACAGGAAAGTGAACTACCCGAGTGTTTAGAAGTTGTTCATTTAAAAGAACAGCCTGGTAGAGACCTGGACTCTGGTTTCCCTGCAGTCAATGCCTACTTGCCAGGGGACAGCAGACTCTTAGAACTGGGATAGAGGGAGTGGTCAGGACAGAAGGGTGTGGTCCTGGGCTGGTCATCCACTGCTGGGAGACCTGGCCCGCCTTCCTCCTAACAGTATGCTGCAGGCTGACGACGTCTCCACCCGCTAGCCCCCATGGAAGGCATGCCCCACCTCCTGAAGGTAAACAGGGAACAGGCTCTGCCCCTCACCCTCTGCTCATTTAAAAAGGACAGCAGATTCCAGGGGTCGCAGAGGAGCCCACTGCCGCCTTGCTGTGGACACCTCCGCGAGGCCCTCAGAGCTTGGGGAAGTGGGCTAAGAGAGGGAGCAGTGACCTACGGTTGACGTGGCACAGTGTATCTGGCCCAGACGCTCCCCAGCTCAGCAGTCCTCACAAGGCCGTGCAGCACCAGTGAGGGCAGCAAGGCCAGGCAGTCACTACCGGCACTGACCACTGTCCCCACAGACCAGAGAAGTAAAAGGTCACAGGGTGAAGACACTTGAATGTCACACGAAGTCAGGCCAGGAGCCAAGTGCCTTGGGAGGTGCACACTGCCGTGGGTGCCGAGCGCAGGTGTGAGGCTGCAGCACTGCCCTGGGGAGGAGCCCACGTTAGGAAGAACGGCTAAGAGTATCGCAAGTGCTTACTCCACGAAAACAGGAGCCACCATTCCTTCAAATTAGAATGCTACCAAATGCTGAGTGGTGTTATGGGGTGGAAGGGGTGCTCAGAGAAGCTTCCACTGCAGGGATGAAAGTGCGGTGGAGGAGAAGCAGGGGATTTGGGTTTGATTATGCAGCCCAGACTAATCTGGGCCTGGATTTGAGCACCACAGGATCAGCAGGCCTCGAGGCCCAAAAAGGAGGTGCTGAGGCCCACGGGGACTGGGGATTACGGAGATGGGATCAATACCCCTTCTCTGCTGCTGAAGGAGCCATCTGTACAGCTTAGCCGTGCAGCTCTGGGCCAGGTCCAGAGGCTGTCAGGTGGGAGAGGCAGGGAGACATCTTGCCCTAATCTCAAATCACACCCCGGACCAACTCGTTTGAGAGGCTGAGCACAGCTGGCACAGCCGAGGCTTCCATCAGAGTGATTATTTCCTTCTTGGGGTGCCCACCCTTTTCCCTAGAGCCCCTGTCAAGATGCTAAGGAAGCCCCTACCCCCAACCCGCGAAAAGCTCCCGGGGTGCTGCCTGGCCCCAAGCTGCGTTGTGGCTGCACTTGGCCTGGGGCTTCACACCCTCCCAGCATGGCCCTCTGGATACCACGTGGGCATTAGCCTGACTTGTGGCCCGAGGCCCCATCTCCAATTGTGCTCCAACTGTTCTTTTTTTCTTTCTCTCTCGAACCCTGGGCAGCCGTGTGGCTCCATACTCTGCGCGAGTGGGCAGGCCAGGGAGGTTGCAGGGTAGGGCTAGGAGTTCTCTGGGTTCCTGGTCACCTTCACTTCTGCTGGAGGCCTGGCGCAAGGCTGAGGTGACGCACAGGAAGGGTCCTTGACATTTCTCTGGATTAAGGAATTAAGACTCATTTAGGTGGGAAGAAAAAAAAGCTCAGTGCTTTCCAGATGGTAAAATGCCAGATTCTGCCACTGGCTGCCAGGGAAGGCCTACCCTGGAGCCACCTGAATTGTGCACCCACTCGGTGTGATGTTATTTCTGCAGGGACTTTTGCAGTGAGAAAAACATCCAGACATCTGGGCCCTGAGAAGACACAAGCAATGCCCCCCACTTCTCCACCAGACTTGGGTGACGACTGGGAAACAGCAGAGGCTGAGGAACAGGGCTGAGGAACAGTGGCTTGCTGCCACTTCCCCACACCTGGGTACGGGGTCTAATGAGTGGGACAGAAAAGGGCTTGCTGACAGAGTCAATGGCCGCACACAAAGGGAAGGCTGAATTCCACCTCCCGCACTGGGATCTGCTGCAGGACCGCGGGGTCCAGATTAACTCAGGAGTGAGGCGGAGCCCAGAGGAACCTGCTTGTGCTGTGCTTCCCGTCTCCTGAGGGGGACCACCTCAGAGGGCTCCAGCCTTCCTGGTAGGCCCTTGTCCACTGTGGCTAAGGCCACCACGTGTGCGACCACCAGCCCTGTGCTGGTGGAGGAAAGGGCTGGGCAGCGCCACTTCCATCTGCAGTGCCCTGGGAAGGGACAGAGCTGTGGAAGGGTGCTGTTGTGTATCCCCCTTTGGCTGGATTTCCCTTGGGGAAGAGACACCTGCCCGACAAAGGCAAGGGGTGGGTCTGGCATGGTGACTGGACCTGCGTTCAGTTCACAGAAAGCATTTCAAACCGGACATTTAGAGCTGTGACTCTGAGTGCTGGCTCCCAAGCCCTGTGGCACTGACCGCTGCAATGCGCCCACAGCACTTGCTGTGGTGATGGCAGTGCCAGGCAGTCCTCAACCCTCAGAGCAGGTTTTACCACCTCGTCACAGAACCGCGGCCCCAGCAAGTCTGTGACTGAGCCAGTGCACAGCTGTGACACCTGTTCGGTCATGGGCAGTGGGAAGAGGGGTGGCCAAGACACGAGGAGGGGCGCTCCAGGCAGCAAGAGACCTACGGTCAAACCTGGCCCTAGAGGGACGGCTGGAGGAAACTTCGTGGAAAAGGTCTGCTGCCCACAGCATTGCAAAGGGCCTGCAGGATCCCCACTTCACAGCTGCGGACACCAAGGCGAGTTCACCCCCTGGGAGGAAGTGCGGGCTGGGGTCTTCCCACTAATGACTCTGAGCCTCTTGGGATGACCACTGTCGGGCCACAACAGGAGGTGAATAGAGGAGGTTCCAGGACAGTGCTGGGTAGCCTGCGCCTGCAGTCTTGCGTGCTGGGCTGGGGGAAGCTGGGCTGCAGGTTCGGGTGAAGGAACACAGCTGTGAGGCTCTGAGACAGCCTGTCCTGCAACCATGCAACCCTTGAGGATGTAGCAAGGCACTGTGATGACAAATGATTGCAAATGGAAGAAAGCCACCAACCACTGCGAGGGCAGCTCCAGGTGCCGAGAAAGCCGGCAGGCTGTGTCCAGGTGACGGCCCTCATGAGGAGCTAGCCGTGGCCAGAGCTGTGGAGAAAGGAACCGGGCATCCCTAGGGGAAGGGGAATGTCAGTGTCATTCACTAGTGTCACACGGGCCACGGAGGTGCTGGGGAGAGGATCGCAGCAGCCAGCCTAACCTGGGGACCCTTCCAGGCTCACTGTCAGCTGAGGGAAGGAAGGCTCTCTGGGATGACCTGGAAGTTTCCTGCCTCTGCTTCAAAAAAGCTTTGTTGCTAGGCCAACGCATGTGTCTGCACAGCGCTCATCAGCGCCCACGGGGCCTGGCAGCTTCTGCAATGCTGCCACTCGCCTTGCACCCGTGAGAGCAGTACGCAGCTCCACCTGCCTGGAAGGCACTGCTGAGCCACGAGGACAGAACAAGGTGATGCACTCAGTGTTTAAAACACCACTCTCCTCCCTCATCAGACAAAGGTCACCAGCTGCCCAAGACACAGAGGGCTGAGATACTCGCAGGACAAGTGGCCATTCCCGATGCCCAGGTGAAGGCCTCGAGGTCCTTCCACAGGGGCTGCAGACTGCTTGGTCTTGGAGCCTTTCCTCAACTGCAGCCTTGCCTGGTCTTCAGCTGTGGTGTCTGGGAGGGCTCTGGAAAGGGCATGTCAGGGGCGTGAGAAGAAACTCTGGAGGCTAAGATGATTGAGCAAGCTGTGAATGACCACCACGAAGGCAGCAATGTGCCAGGGAGTAACTGCGTGACTCTCCTACCAGCCTGTTTGGAAACTTTCTCAGTGCAATTTTTTTGTCAATTAAAAAA
>NDGN011422462.1:0-12375 GCA_002564285.1 Tympanoctomys barrerae
AATAAGCACTTGCCTGGCAAGCACAAGGGCCTGAGTTCAATCCCCGGTTCTGAAAAAAAAAAAGAAAAGAAAAAAAGAAAGATGTTTCTGTCCATGTTTTCCAGCACACAGGTGATGGAGAAAAGGAGCCAAAACACACAGCGAGAGGCTATGGGTGGAAGTAACAGGCCAATTATTTTACCTTCCTCCTGCTTAAGGCCCAGGAAACAGCAATGTGACCAAGGTCACCCTGCCATCAGTCCAAAGGCAACAAAATGCTCGTGTGGTGCCATCGTAGCCTGACACATGGAAGGTGATATCGCCAACTCAGGGGCTCCCCGAGGCTTATGAACAGCACCCGGGAACCCTGCAAGGCGATGGTCAAGTGTGTTCTCTCCAAACCATTGCTGGGGAACAGGGTGCTGCATGAACAAGCGAGCTCTTATGCTAGACAGAAAGCCCACTCCGGAGCCTGAAGATTTAGGCCCTGCAGGCCCCAGACACGGCCCTCCGCTGTGTGCAGGCTGTGTGACAGGACTCCGAGAAATGGGGAGAACTAGGGTTAGCTCCTGACATCTCTGTGGAAACCAGCACATAGTACAAAGTGAAGAAACACAGTGGCCTGGTCCTGGTAGAAGGAGGGGTTTTTGGGGTTGTTTTTTTTGGGGGGGAGCTACTTTAGGCTGCCTCTAGGGCAGGTCTGGTACAGCTTCTGGAGCTGGGAATCGAGCCACAGTCCTATGCGCCTCCCTGCATTTACCCAAGCAGCTTTTTTTGTTGTTGTTGGGCCAGCTGAGGCTGCCTTAAGGGCGGGTCTGGTAATGCAGGTGGAGGTGGGGATGGAACCAGGTATCCTGATGGCCCTGGCAGAGAAATAGTCCTGTCACCTGGAGTGCTCAGACTAAAGCTGTGGCCACTCAAGTGCAGTGTGAGCGTGTGAATGAATGTGGAAAATAAGTAATACACAGACAGAAAACACCTACAAATGGATCAGGGATGGGAGACACAAGCAAACTGAGATCACAGAACAAAGATATCACAGCTTCAGGGACTTCAGCTTGTGCAAGTCCAGGGTCTCTGTCTCTGCAGTCCGGGGCTGTCCTTCACATGACCTGAGCCAATAAGGACAAGGACACACATTCAAAGGTGGGATGTTGGGGGCTGGGAAAGACACGAATAAATAGGAAGATATAGGAGAAACCCTAAGGAACCTCAGTGCCAGGCAGAAAGAAGGGAGCCATACGTTTTAGAGCAAGGAATGACTCCCTCAGAAGTCCTTGTTTTAGAACTGGCTGTGGGGGGAGACAGCTTAACTGTCTAAGCCTCTGCCTGGCAAGCTCAAGACCTGAGTTCAATTTCCAGTATTGCATGCTGTGCCTGCCTCAAAACTAGGTGTGGTGGTTCATACCTGAAATCCCAGCACTGGGGAGGCTGAGAGAGGAGGATCACTATGAGTATGAACTGCATAGTGAGACCCTATATCAAATAAATAAATAAATATTTTTTAAAAAGTAGAACTGGCTGGGGAGCATAGCGCTTGCTCACTCATGCAGCAGCAGGCTCCTGCTTGCATTTTTTTAAATATGCAGAATATATTTATTGAGAGAAAGAAAGCTCCTGTCCAAGAGAGGGACAGGATGGGGGCCTGAGCGGGTAGTTGCCCCCGTTTGCATTCTTTTTTTTTGGAGGAACCGGGGATTGAACTCAGGCCCTTTCGCCTGCCAGGGAAGCACTTATTCCACTGAGCCATCTCCCTGGCCCTCCCATTTGCATTCTTAACGGGCCCTGCTTGCTTTTCCTCCCTACCCAGCTGGCCCTGGTAGATAAGTGGGCTCTGCTCAAGGGCAGGTTTTGCAGAACAGCCCTCCTGCTGGACCCGGACCTGGGTCCTATTGCTCCCAATCACCTCACCACACACAGCTGCACACTCCGTCCCTGTCTCTCCAGCCCAGCTGGAGGAAATGGCCGGACTCCCCTCTGGCCGTTTTGGGCCTTATCCAGGCCATTACAATGCCCTGATGCCCACAGGTGTCGGACAACCCCTTCACCTCACTCTCCGTGCTACCTGCGTCTCCCATCACATGGCCCTGGCTGGAAATCCCCCTTCATGGCTGGCTTAGCCAGATCAGGTCTGTGGGCTCTGGATCAGGTAGGAGGACCCCAGCCCCAGGCCCATCCTCAACTTGATGTCTTTGCGCTATTCCCACAAGGAGCTCACTGTCCAGCCCCATGGCCCCTCAGGGAGGAGCAGAGAACTCCCAGGTTCAACCCCACTCCTTACTCTGCTACTAAAAACCAACTCTTCAAGCTCAGAGGCTTAGAGGGGCCCATGGAAGTTTTCTTAGCACCCTCTCTGGGCAGGGGCCAGCATCCTCTCTTCTAGGATCAGCAGTGACGGTTAACTTCTCTGGAAAGAACAGACCTTCCTCCAGGTGCTTTCAAACAGATTTCCCCCTGAAGCCCTTACTCCTGCAGGCAGGGAGGGGAGGTTATTCTTGTTCAGTCCTCAGAGGAGCAACAGAGGCCTGGGGAGGTTGGGAATCGGTCTGCATCCCACCTGTGCACAGTGACCCCCTCCGCAGGGACAGGTACTCCCAAAGGCTGGCGGAACTGAGCACAGAACCACACAACCCAGCTCCGGGGCTGAGGTCTGGAGGCTCAGTGGGGAGGTCCAAATCTCTTCCATGAGGCCAGGATGCCTGGAAGTTGCCTAATACCCCACCATAACTGGTGACAGAACTGGGTCTTAGGTCCCGACTCCCTGCCCAGAAAACTCCACCCCTCAGGCTGCCCCCTCTCGTCCCAAGCATACTTCTGGGTCCCCATCTTTCCTGGAGACATATGGGTGTGCCTGACATTTCTGGAATTTACTCCACACACAGAATGAGGCCATTTTGAGAAGGCCTGCCTCAGGGGGAACCAGAGAACTGTCTAGTGTCCCCGTTCTGACCCCTGCCAACTCTTCCTGCTGTACTAACCAAGCTGCAAACAGACAAACTGATACCAGCAGCCCCAGCAACCTTACTCCTGTGCACCCCACACCTTTCCAGACACAAGAGTGAAGCTTTTAGGCTTCACAGCACAGTGCAGGTGGCATGAGGATCAAAAAGCACCATCGCTACCTTGGTCCATGTTGGTACAGGAAGGGTACACAGTGTACACTCTGCCTGTAGAACCACTGTAGGCCAAGGGAGCCACTGTACTCCCCTGTGACACCTAGCACCAAAGACTTGGGGCTCGGCCTCCGAGCATGGGAACTGATGTCCAGTCCCTATAGTCCACTGAAAGCAGAGCAACAGAAAAGTGGGGGACTTGAAGACCCTCCGAGGCAGCAGTAGGATAAAAAGCCACACTCGGAAGACTCCAGAAGCCCTCTGCCTGGCTGCCGTTAGCAATTCACCTGCCCAGAAGCAGCATGGAGACCCAGTGTTCCCAGCGTCACATCCTGCAGCCTAGCCTATCCACATTGCCCTAGGGGAGACCAGAAGGCCTCCTGCCTCCACCCTCCTGTCACCTGCTCCACCCAGAGCCTCCGGCTAGGAACAGGGGCTTCTCTCTGGAACTGCAGGGGAAAGACCCTGACAGGGACAGGAACAGCACAGGGACAGGCCTGGATGGGAAGGAGGTGGAAGTCTCTCCTCCACTGCTGCCCCACACACACCTCCACCCCCAAAGAATGTAATTAAGCAGCAGGCTTCTGCCAGGAGCCAAGCTTTCTGCCTTCCGTCTATAAATCACCTTCTGAATCATCCCTCGCTCCCGCTCCCGGAGCAGCAACTTCTCTGCTTGCTGCTGTTCCTGCTGCCCAGGTGCCCCTCCCCCTGGACCTGCTCCCCACCCTCCTGGCCCAGCCCCAGGGGGCTTCAGGCCCCAGCTGGAAATGGCAATGGCTGCTAGAAAGTCCGGCGGACTGTGGGAGGGGGAGGACTCCGGGAGCTCCAGTATGGCTTTCACTCTGCCCCTTCCCTTCCTGGGCTGGCGAGGAGCTGAGGAAAGTGGCCTGGCTTACCTTCTCCAGCTTAAGAATGAAGCTAAAGCCTGCGGTTCCCGTGCCAAGCACTCAGGGCAAGCTGGCTCTGAGGAACAATTGAGAACAGAGTTAGGCAGGCCAGTCTAGGAAGGCTCCTTGGAAGAGGCAAGCTTGGATCCTGGACTTCAATGAGTAATAGTTTGCAGAAAGGTGGTGAAAATATCTAACCTGTACATAACACTTGCTATATACCAGGCTCAATCTAAGCGATTTACATAGTTTTGCAACCCCGAGAGGTAGAGACAATCCCTATACTCATTTTACAGATAGGGAAAATTAGGCTTGGAGTTTACCCTGCCATAATGCAAACAGGAATGGAGTGTTTGGGGCGAGGTTGGAAGTTAAGCTGGCAGCCAGCTCCAAGATCTGGATCAAAGGGGGTGCAGTGAGAGATACAGGGGCGCACTGCCCACGGCCGACTCCGAGGGTCTGCTGTGAACGCCCACGCTTCACAGCGACGAGACCAGGCCCTCCCACAGCTCCGTGACTCGGGGAGACAGAAGGGGCGATTCAGCGTGGTCAAGGAAAGTGAACCCCTCCACACAGATCGTCATCCCGGGTGACAGCCATTTGGTGGGAAACTCAGAACCCGGACACAGGACTTCTGCTAGTGCCAACTGTTTCCAGCACACAGATGCTGTGAATGTATAGACGGGATATAAGGCGGCCCCGCCTTTGAGTGGGGCGCACCTCTTCTCTACCAGTTAGAGGGGAAGCTTCGGGAGAAAACATCAGGGTAGGGAGAAGGCTCCTCAATGCCTCACCCGCCCCCTCATCCTCACTCACTCTGTAATACAGACAGTCTATTAGCTGTATCTTCCTCTACAAAAAGTCACTTGTGTGCCCTGACTCCAGACACTCCAGACTCCTTGTCTCCTGCCCAGACCTCTTCCAGCAGAGGTGTCTTCTCGGTCTAGAGAAAACTCAGGGTCACAGCTCCCTGTCCCCGCATTTCCAGGGCCCTTCAGCTCCAGGTCTGCCCACATAGCACATGAGCTCTGTGGCCAGTGAAGGCAAGATACTTACTTGGCGGAATCTACCGGAGAGATTTCCCCCCCAGCCTGCCTCTTCTGCCTCAGAGCCTGCACCTTTTTCAGTGACGCTGGACTGCGAGGGTGGCCTGGGTCTGTATGACAGATCCCTGCAGAAGCTCCTGCCTCATCTGACCTCCACATGCGGGGTCTTCCCAGCAGGAGGACTGATCCAGGGAAGGCACTTCAGGCCCTCAGCCCTCAAGCGGTGCTCACCAGGGTCCAGACTCCACCCAGCACTCACCTCTTGGCCCCTCCTGCCTCTGTGCCCTTGGTAAAAATGCTCAGAGCTTCTGGGAGAACTTTGACAACTGCCCTTCCCAGCTACCTTATCCCATACACTAAAGCATTTTCTTCCAAGGACACACTTCCTGGTATTACTAAAACTGTGGGCCTGTTTTGGTCTGTTTGTTTTCTTTTAAAGGAAAATGTGTTCCCACCAGAAGAATACCACTGCATCAGCCACCAATTATGTTTCCTGTGGGCCCAAACCCCAGCCCACAGAGGGTGGGGTGAGCAGGTGGGCTATGGACTCCCGTCCATCAGAAAGACCTGTACTCACTTCCCTGCCACCTTCCCCAGGGCAAGGCTTGCCCTGGAAGGAAGACCACCCTGCTAAAGCCTGGCTATCCATTCCGGTATCAGCTCATCTGTCTGTCTGTGGGATCAGCCCCAGCCCCAGTCCCAGCCAGCTGTAATTCCTGCCTGTTACAAGTGTTAACACCTGGCCTGGGGCCTTCCTCCCCCGCAGTCTCCAGGTGCTCCCTGGGCCCAGCCTACTGACCCTCGTGGGGTTTGACTGAACATGTTCATAGGCCTAGGGGAGATGGGTAGAGGGAGGAGAGGGTGGGAGGAGGCAGAGGTACAAGGGGAAACTGAGGCAGGGCTTAAGGGCTCAGGGCTTTTGGGTTGGGGGAGGGGATCCCAGGGCAGTAAACCAGGAACTCTGTTTTTGCTTTGTCTTGTTTTGTTGTACCAGGAGTTGAACTCAGGACCTCATGTTTTTCCAGGCAGTCTCTTTGCCACCAAGCTATATCCCTGGCTCCAAACTCAGGTCTTAATTTCCTAGCTCACTGCCCATGTCCTCAGTAAGATACTTTCACCCAAGCTATAAGGCAGGGCAAATAAATAGATAAATAAATAAAGGCAGGGCAGGCTGGTGGTCCTGAGTGAAGGGTGAGGATAAAGAACCAGAGAGGTGGATCCTTAGACACATAACATCAGGCTGAGCTGTAACTGCCACTCAGCACAGGCCTCTCTCTTTAGGACATCTGCTCAGGAACACAGCAGCTTCTAAGCTCGGCCTTAGGAAAGAGAGTTCCTTTCCCTCAAGCAAGAGAAGAAGGAAAAGTTTCTCCACCAAGAACCCGAGACTAGAGCTGGCACGGAGAGTTCTAGAAATCAAGGCTGCTGTCCATGCACCTTGGCTCAGTGCCAAGGTGCATGGACGTCTGTCTGGGATGCCCTGGGCCACGTCGCCCCTTACATCTCCCTGCAATTCCGCCAGGCTGTTGGGATGGGCCCTTCCTTGATGGGGACCTGGACAGAAAAATTTTGGCTAAAATATTTTCCCTACCAGTCCCTCCTGGAGAATGAATGTGTGAGCTGGATAGGCCAAAGAAGTAGACAAGCTGGGCTCAGAGGCCAAAGGACTGGGGTCAGGCCTGCGTGGGAAGGTAGAGGGAGATCAGGAATCAGGAGACCCATCCACCATCTAGTCCTGAGACTTTGACCCACCTGACACCCCAGCTCCAAGACCTAAGAAAAATGACCTCAGTCCTCAAGCACACAGGGTAAGCTCATCCCAAGGAACAGCCAACCCACCCCAGCTTGGGATTCCAGGTCAGTGTGCCTGCCTCGCAGCTACCTCTTGAGACCTCTGGGCCACAGCAAGCTAAACACAGGCTGCACACAGCGTGGACATAAGGTCACACTTGAGAAGCACAACCAGGTCATGACTATGAGCACCGATGTCATTCACAAAGACGTCCATGGGACTTCCCCTACACTGTCACGAGGGCATGCGCACACAGAGACAGCACACTCACATGCCCAGTCACTGACAGTTACACAAAACGTCACAAGCAGAAACAGGCACAGACCTTTCCGTGGGCAAAGGGACTTCTAGCTTTTAGACTTCCTTCCCCCTCCCTCGCTCTCACACACCTCACAGAATCGGCCACTTGCTGACACGGTGTGCAGAGACATGGCACACCTTGCGATAGGCTTCGAGTCTCCGGGTACATCCCACCTGCACAACTGCCCAATCTCAGGCACAAGTCACTCTGCCTAGAGGCACACCAGTGCAGAGACAGCTGTTAGGGTCACAGACCCAGAACACACACACACACACACACACACACACACACACAGAGGTCTCTCCTCAGTGTAAACAAAGCAGTATCCCTGTCCCCCTAAGCCCCCAAACATATAGTAGTATGTGTATAATATCTCAGCTTTCCACATTTTCTCAGTGTTTCTTCCTACTCAGTGGATCTTATCTAGATGTTTCCCAGACACCATTACACACTGACCCCACCAACAACCACCAGCTGCCACGGGCACTACCCCAGCATGTGCCTCCTCCAGGCCATTGGGCAGGGAAGTGGCTGTCTTCTGTCCCTGCCACCTCGTGCCTTCTCTTCCTACTGCTTGGACTACCAAGAAGGCAGAGAAGACACCGAATAGAACCGGCCTTAGCCCTGGGATAGAAAGCAGGTCAGGAGTGTCCAACGAGGCAGCCTTCTCCAAACTGGCAGCACTCTCTGCTGGGGCATTCCTGGCTACCCCTGCCATCACCCCATAGGCTTCTTTATGTGCAGGAGGCCTCAGGCCAGTCCTGGGGCACAGGCAGGGGAAAGCTGGGTCATTCTGGGATGACTCTCAGGGCCCTACAACAAGAGCCTTTGGCAAGCCGTGCTCCTATCCATCCCCCGATCTCAGGAACCCCCTAAGCAGCCAGACACAAATGGTGCCACCCCAAACAACTGGAGGGAGCCTCAGGGTGTGGCCCCCAAGTCTTGCTGGCTTGGTTCCCCTCCCAGGCTCGCAGTGGCAAGCAGGAGAATGGGGACACGCAACCACTTCTGACTTTCACCCAGGGCCACAGCCCCCTCTCACTACAGATCCCAAATTCCTTCTCCTCCTCACCTCCCACCCCCAGGCCGGGCTCTCCTACGTCCAGGAGGGGAAGATTCTTTAATTAAAGTTTTCCGGAATGCAGGGGGCTGGAGGCTGGGGAAAGGCGGGGTGTAATTTAGAAAACTGGTTTCAGTGTGCCTTCCTGGCTGGCCCCCGGGACCTGCGGGGGGAGGGGGGTTGCAATAGGGCTCTCGAAAAATAAGGGGTTCCCCTGGAGCTGGGGCTCCCACAGGGCTGTTTATTCCCCAGTCGGTACCTCCCCACACCAGCAGCCTCCCAAGCACAGCGCCTGGGTTCCTAGCCTTATTTACTAAAATGTCTTTTGTATCCGCATTTCTCAGGAACAGAATTCCCCTTTCCCTCTCCCTTTCTCCTCGGTCCTCGGTTTTCCAAAAGAAACGAATGTGACACGGAGAACTGGGATTTTGGTCAAAGAACAACAAGCCCACCCCTCCCAAACAACTACATTTTCAAGGAGCCCCCCCCCCCACGCCCGGATGGACAAGCAAGAAATGAATACAACCGAATTCAATGGCACCTCGCATCAGCAAATTTCATATTCACTCCAGAGGCTCAAAATTAATCTAGAGCAGAGTCCGGGAAATCTGATGAAACCCCCCACTGCCCTGCCCTAGAGGTCCCCGGAGCCTTGGGGGTCTGAAATACCAAGGCAAAGGGGGGCATTGTGGGGAAATCTGACCGAGGCGCCGCGGAGGTGGGGTGGCAACGCAGGAGCAGGATGGTTTTGCCATGAAGACCCCAAAATGGAGAAGAGGAGTGGCTGGGCCCCAGGGACAGCGCTGGGTTTCCAGAAACCCAACTGCAATCACACGGAGGGTCTTCGGGGACCCCACATTGGGATGGGTGGAGGACTCGGATCGCGAATGGGGGACCTTCCAAGCAGGGGAAAGTCTTCCCGCCTCTGCGGCGGGGAGCAGGGAAAATGGTGATTATCCAAGAAGCCAGGAGTTGAATTCTGAAGGCGACACCGGCAGCAAATCCAGGAGGGTGGGCGGCGGGGGGCTGGGGCGCAAGGGGGACGGGGCCCGGCCCGCTGCGGCCCTCGCGGCCGGCGACCCCACCTCCCGGCGCGGCGGGCACAGGCCGGGCAGGCGGGAGCGAGTCTTACCACCAAATTGGGTAGCCGGCGAGGACCCCGGTGCCACCGAGCAGGAGGCCGAGGAGCAGCCCGAGCAGGTGGGGCTCCATTAGAAGCGGCGCCGAGGAGGAAGTTTGCCCGCGACCATCAAGAGGGGGAGCGACGCCCCCAACAGTTGGAACGAAGTCCACTTGGGGTTGGAAATGACTTTCGGGTTGTCAGAGCGCACCTCCACCCGCGGCCGCCCCCCTCGCGAGCCGGCGCGGAGCAGCAGGGCTCGAGGATGTCAGCGCGCAGCCAATCAGCGCGCGCGGCCTAAGGTAGGAGATGAGTCTGTAGTTGAGCCGTCAATCACGCCCTCCGCCCGGCCTCCGCTCGGGCTTGGGGAGGGCATCGCGCCGCAAACTTGGGTGAAGCCGCCGGCCAGGTCGAGGGCGCTCGCGTGGCGGCAGGTGGCGTGGCACGAGTGGGTGGCGCCCTTTCCGTCGGGGGACCGAGGCCCCCAGGGACTTGCACCTTGCAAATCGCGAGCACAGAGCTCGGGGAGGCTTGCAGAACCACGCGGGCGGTCGGGACCCGGTTGGAGACGCAAGCTTTCTCGGCCTCCAGCCTCCCGCGCCTGCAGGAGGTCCCTGCCCAGGTCGGAGAGGCACGCAGAGGAGTCCTCGGAGGCTGAGGTCTGGCCGCGGGCGGCGCCGGGGGTCTGGGCCGCAGACCGGTGTCTAGGGAATCTTTTGTCAGGGATCAGATTGGTGTCGGGACCTCCCGCTGCCTTTGCATTTCCTGCAACTGACACCGGCCAGTGGCTCATCCTGCTCGCCAAGTCGGGTCACTTTCTCCTCCTCGAGGCTCCCTCCACTCGCACGCCCGGTTGGACCTTGGGACAGAACCGTTTGGAGCCGATGAAACGCAGCAACGTAGCCCGGAGAAGCCCCGGCCTCCAGGACTTTCCGCACTGCCAGCTCTCCTGCCCCCGGGCCTGGGCCCTTCACTCACCTGAGAACTACAAGCTGGCTTTGGGTCCTGCGTGGACAGAACAGTCATCCACATACCTTACTCTCCCCAGAGGAAAAGAAAATCGTAGCGGCCCCACCCCCATCTCTGTTTGTCTCTCTCTGGTCTCAGCCCTGAGAGGTGCTGAAATTGTGGCCAGATCTCAGGGTCTTACTCAGGTCCTAGTTGCCTCTCTATACCCCTCTCCCCAGCTACACAAGACACCCAGAGCCCTGCAGCAGCCGTGGCCTGGGTGAAGGAAGCGGGGGGCTACAAGAGTGAGGTGAGGACCTGCTCAGGGAATCGTAGCAGAAGGGTCACCAGAATCCTGCTCAGGCCAGGAGTGGCAGGCTCTTCCCCGGGCAGAGGGCATGGCTGGAGGAAGTCCCTCGCCAGGGGGCCAGACATTCCTGGCCTTTAATCTGGGCTACAGGTGCCTGTGGCTCAAAACCCGATGCCCCTGCTGGTCCGCACTCCCAGCATGTGCTGGGAAGAGCAAGAAACTGGCCCCTAGGGGCACCGAGGGTCCGGAGAGACGCCTGGGCTTGTTGAGGCTTCTGCCGCGTTCCTAGCCCCGCGCTCAACCAGAGGGGGTGGAGGGGGAGGTGAAAGAGGAGGGAAGGAGAGAAAAGGGAGAGACAGAGTGGAGAGACAGAGAGACAAAAATAGAGACAGGGTAGGGGGTACTGAATGAAGGAGCTGGAGCTACCCAGGAAGAAAGGACAAGGGGGAAAAAGGGGAAAGAGAGACATAGAAGAGCCCCAGAAGCAAAAAAGCCAAGGAAGAGAGATAGCTGGAGAGATAGCTCAGTAGAATAAATGCTTGCCTGGCAAGTGCAATGGCCTGAGTTCAATCCCTGGTTCTGGAGGGGGGGAGGGGAAGAAGAAAAAAAAAAGGCCAAGGAAAACCCTTAACTTGCTGTAGGACAAGGGACCCAGTAAAGGCCACCAAGACAGGCACCCCGAGATTTTACTCAGGGACTGAGCTGATTCTGAAGCTTCCTGGCTCTAATCTGCCTAGAAAAAGCTGATTGTAGATTTACCATTGCTGGGGAATCCAGCGGCCCAAGACCAACGCTGCAGAAGAGAACCCTCCACACAGCCCTGGCTCAGGTCGGCTGGGACCTCCTTGGGGAAAGGATTCCAGGGAGCTTTCCAAGCGGGGTTGCTGCTGAAGCCCAAGTCCTGCACTGCAGTCTGGAGAGTCCAAGAGCCCCTAATGGTCTTCCTGAGAACCAGACAGGCTGCCTTCCCTGGCCACCAAGACACTGCCAGGGAGGGGAGGCTGGACCAGATGGCTTCCTGGGGCCATTTAGGACCTCATGATGCTGCAGGTGCCAGCCCCAGCAGGTGGGGGGCAAAAGCTCCTAGCGACTCTGAGTGGGGTGTGGGTTGGCTAAGATACAACCAGCAAGCCACCTTAGCTGGTATGTCCCAAACTGGTCATTGTCTGAAAGCCTGTGGGCCCAGATGCCTTCTTCAGGCAGTCTAGGGTACAGGGCAGTGCCAGGTGGTATTTGGGGCAGCAAACAAGTGCACAGGAGGGCGGAACCCCAAAATTCACTAGCCCTAGAGCTGAGCCTGAGGAAGTGCAGAAAAGGGGACTAGAATCTGCCACAGCCTGGCATGATGGCATGACACTCTGGAGAATGGTATCCTCTGTGGGCATTTCTCCCTACTTAAAAGTTGTCCATGTGTATTAATTACTGTAAATGTGCCAGTAATCCATTGTGAAACTGTCTCATTGATATTTCTCAAAAAATTATTTTAAAAATAATAATAAATAAAACATTTTTTAAAAAGTCCATGGCTGGGGAGATAGCTCAGCAGCCTAAGAGCCTGCCTGGTAAATGCATGGACCAGAGTTCAACCCCTAGTATCTCATGCTGTGCTGGCCCTGGAAACCTGGGCTCACTGCGCAGACCCCAGAACCAGGTGTGGTAGTGCACACCTGTAATTCCAGCACCCTTTATTTAAAAAAAGTCAATCTGAGATTCCTTATTAAAAGCTTCAACAGATTTCAAAAGTCTACTGAGTTTGGGGCCAGGGAGATGGCTCAGTAGAATAAGCACTTGCCTAGCAAGTGCAAGGGTCTGAGTTCAA
>NDGN011422466.1:0-11776 GCA_002564285.1 Tympanoctomys barrerae
GCTGGGGAGATAGCTCAGCAGCATAAGTGCCTGCCTGGCAAGTACAAGGTCCTGAGTTCAATTTCTGGTACCAAAAAAAAAAAAAAAAAGTTTTTTTCCTGTTCAACATTTAAATTTTTGTTTTGTTTTGTTTTGTTTTCATTTTTTGAGACAAGGTCTCATTATGTAGCTTAGGCTGCCATTGAACTCATTACGTAGTCCACGCTGACCACAAACTTGCGGGGATCCTCCTGCCTCATCCTCCCAAGTAGTATGATTACTTAGGGGATATAACTGAAGAAAGACATGAAAATAATTATAATAAAATTAAGACAGCAGGGAAATCTTTGGTGGTGAAAGAGTGGGTCAGTGACTTCTAAGGTGCTGATAAAAAGTTCTATATATTGAACCATGGTTAGTTACTTCAGTGTTTGCTTTATAATTGCTCATTTATTACATACATGTTTTTCAAGCTTTTTTATCTCCTTACAGTATCTCATATTTCATATATCAAAAACTAAAAAATAGGAACTTGGTATGGTTTGTGTCTAGTTGTCCCCCAAAAGCCTCATGCTGTCATGGAGTGGACTTCCACAGTTTGTCATTAACTCATGATCCACTGGGATTATGGGTGAGTACTACCCCCAGCATGAGGCAGATAGCCTGCATGCAACTTTAGGGAGACAGACTTGCTCTCCGTAGCCACTGTGCCACTGCTCCTCTCATTTGCTCTCTGCTCTTTTCCGCTACCATGAACGGTTGCCCTCCGCCATGTGTCACTCTGCCTTGGAGCCAGCTGAGTATGGACTGAAACCTCCACTGACTGTGAGCTAAATAAACTTTTCCTTCCCTAATTTTGAGTGTCAGGGAATTTGTCCCAGCAATAAGAGAAGAATAACCGAGACAGAGCTGTATGATTATTGCAGATACAGGGACAGGGTTTTTGCTTTAGTACATCAGTTCATGGGTTTCCCTTGAATAGATTATAAAAGGATACCACTCAGGAGCAGCAAGATGAAGAAATGTACAGGGCAGGGTACAGGGCACAGGGCTTCAGTGTCCCCAAATGTACCATCCTTCCAGAGCCTTCAAGCCAGCTTTTGTTCTCCAGCCATTATTATCTATGCTGTCTTAGGGAAACTTGTCATATCCGTGTTGCCTTCATTAGAGTAATCCATGCAAATGCATCCTCCTCTTTCAGCTTTGAAGGCTCTAGACAATATCTTGCAATTAGTAATTAATAAAAATAGTCACTGTAACTAGCACTTAAAGTGTTTACTATGTGCTCTCCATTTATTGGTATAACTTCATTTAGGCTCTGCAATAATTAGGAAATTTATTATTATCTCCATTTAATAGATGCTAAAGCTTATGGAGACCAAGCAATCCATCCATGGCAATTAGTACTAAATGGTACAGTTGAAATTTGAACTCACAGGTTCCATACTACTTAGTCCTCCTCATCTTGTAGAATTTCCTTCATATAGTAAGTACACAATAATTACTTGGTGAAAAGGGGAGGGATAAATAAAGTCCATAAACTTTCTGAACACAAAAAGGAAGAATAAGCTGGGCATGGTGGCACACCCCTGTAATTCTAGTACTCAGGAGGCTGAGGCTGGAGAATCTTGAGTTATAGGCTAGCCAATGAGTTTAGGATCAGCCTGAACTATGTAGTGAGAACTTGTCTCAGAGGAGGGGTGGGGACAGTACAAAAGAATATTCTTTTTTTTTTTTTAAGAATATTCTTGATGTGTCAGTGTTCAAATCACCAGGCATGCACTATTGACAGGGCTGTGATTACATTGGTCAAAAAAGAGAAACATGCAGAGATTTACAAAAAAAAAAAAAAAGCTGCTGGGATGTTCTGGTTAGAGGACGGGAATCCAAAACATCTCACTTTTAAGTCCACCTGCTGTCTATAGATGCTAGAAGTTCATTGGGAAATGGCAAAGGCACACCTCCCACATGGGTTGGCACTGTCTTGGGGGCGCTGCGTCTCATTTGTCATATGGAATTCAGGCAGTGATCTTGGGGTTGCAAAACAGCAGGGGCAGTGAGGCTAAAGACAATGAATGCTTTCAGGAGCACCCCTGGTAGCCACAAGAGAAGTGTGCTCAGAGCTGGAAAAAGGCTCAGACACCCAGGGGAAGGAAACCACAGCCTGATCCATTCACAAACAAGCATCAGGATCAAAGAATCCTTTGCAGTAGTGATAGCAAAAACCAAAAAGCAACCAACCACAGGCCCTGCAGTCTCCAGCCAGGCCGGCCTCTCAACTTGGGGAGGGAGAGCGTGACCTTGGCAGGCCTCTCTCCCAGCAGCCCCGCCCCCAACTCCTGGGGACAATTGGGCTGTGTCTCTGGCATATATGGAGCTGCAGGTCATGGCCATATTTAACGAGAACATTCATTCTCCACAGGCACTACTGGGTCCTTCAAAACACTCTTTGTGTCACTTTCCTTCTACTCCGCCTTGACACCAATTTAATCAAGATGTCTCAGCTTATGGATGGGGCACTCATCAGTTCTGAATTTCTTATGGTACTAGGGCTTTGCAGTGAAAGATGGAGGGTTGAAGCCAGCAAGCTGAGAAGATAGGCTCTGGGTCTCCAAGCTAGAATGTATTAACCCTTTGTATAAACTTGAGGCCAAAGAGAGTGCACTAAGTTTGTGGTATGTTCTAATAATTTACAATTAAACCTAAGTAATCTAGAGAGATTACTTAGGCAATATTACTTGGGTAATAGTTTCTTAATATACAAACATTCAAATGTATATTAGAAGAAAAAAAAAGCTAAGAGGTGGGTAAGATTTCATCTCAGTATTTTTTAATTTACCTTTAGTTTCCAGAGTGCAGAAAGAGCTATAAAAAGGCTTTTGTCACAACTCAGCTTTTGTGGTAGCTCCGAAAAGGGGGTGCACTGCTCTTTATACTTTCCTCAGTTGACTTGTGGATGCCAATCTGAACCTCTGAGCATTAGTCTTGTGGTCCAGAAGGAGTCAAAAGTATTCAAGAGAGGCATGTGGCAGGCTCAGGGAACTTGATCTAAGGACATGATTTGAATGTCTGCTGAAATTCCTCTGTCAGCCACAGATCCAACTGCCCTGACCTCCTGCCTGGGACACGCAGCCAGTCCCTCCTCCATCTGCTGCCATTTTAGTGCACTCATATCAGCAATGGCAGAAATATATTCACAGAGTTATTGTTTCAGATAGCCCATGAGGGGATTTTCAGAAACCTAGAACTTAAGGAGGGTGCCCACTCTATAGCTTTTGGAGCAATACAACTCCAACCCTTCTCTTTTCCGCCTAGCTCCAGTGGGCCATCAACTTCGGCCCAGTAACAACCCTGGGTGCATAGGTCAAATCCAAGATTTTCTTCCAGTAACCATAGACTCAAACTTCTAGCCATGAAAACATGAAATGCTCTTTCCAGAAACCCTGTAGTCATACTGCAAAAATTCATCCCCCTCAGTTAAACAAACACTTCCTTCAAGCTGCTTCTTGCTGCAAGAATTAAGATTTTCTCCTTCTCCTATCTTTTCTTTCTGGGCTTCTTTTCTCTAACATAGCCAATAAGAAATGCTTCCCTGACACTGTCAGATCTTAAGACCATGAGTATACATTCATGTTGTATGTTAGGGAAGAGACCATTCATCCTAAACCCAAGAGAGAGCCAGGTGTGGTGGCAGACACCTATAATTCTCGCACTTGGAAGGCTAAGGCAAGAGGACTACCATGAGTTCAAGGCCAGCCTGGGTTACACAGTGAGTTCAAGGGCAGTCTAAACTACATGCTGAGTCTCTATCTTCTGCTCCTCTTCCTTCTCTCTCTCTCTCTCTCTCTCTCTCTCTCTCTTTAATGTAGTTGATACAGGGCCTCACTATGCAGCTCTCACTAAGTGATCCTTCTGTTTTCAGCCTTCCCAGTGCTGGGATTATATGTGTGCACCACCATGCCCAGACTTGGTTGCCCCTCAGCATGCCTGGGACTGGGGCCAGCCTGACATTTGTTATCTGTGCTTTCTTAAGCAGGGGCTTAGTCCACTGAGCGATTTCAAAGGTGCTGAGTCCTTATCTTAAAAAAAACCAAAAAACCACACACACACACACACACACACACACACACAACTAAAACAAAACTAAACCCAAGGGAGGATACTCACTAAGCCAGCAAGTGGTGGGAATTCAGGGATAAGGTCAATGCAAGCAACCCCTGGGCTGTGGAGAGCACCATCTCATTTGATCACAACCCAAACCCAATGAGCACACCTGCTCTGGAGATTATAAGCAGCTCTAGTCTGAATAATAGGAATTTGGTCCTAGAGCTGTCCAACAGGAGCAACATCTATGAGACATCACTTAATTAGGGTTACCATGGATTTTTGTTTGTTGCAGTTTTCTGAAACACGGTTCTGGTCTGTAGTCCAGGCTGGTCTTAAACTTACTATGTGCCCAGGTCGCCCTCAAATTTGCAGTGATCCTCTTGCATTAGCCTCCCAAGTGTTGGAATTACAGGTGTCACAGCCAGCTTACTATATTTTAACAAGGGCCACTGCTGTGGTTCTTATAAAGTAATCCAGATATTATATATACATATATTTGATAATCTAGAGAAAACCTGCTTTTTCTTCCTGTCTCAGAATTTCCCAGCCTTTGTGGACAGCACAAAACATATACCATGCTCCTGATTCTAAAGAGCTGGGCTGTTTCTTACTGTCCCCTCTGTCTCCTCATGATTTCATTCAGAACCTCATCATCTTTACATGAACTACAGAATGCAGCAGCTTTCTAACTGCTCTCACTTTTATAATGTCTCCATATCTAAGCACCTCAACTTTTCTAAAAGGCAAACCTGATCATGGCACTGTGTTGGTAAAACCCAGCACCCAGTCCCAGAGTTTGTTAGAAAACATCTCTAGATGCTAAAAATTGGGAGAGCAAAGATTGAAAACTAAGACATGCATAGAGTCTTAAGGTCTCCTCACAAGATACTGAGGAAAGTACCTAGGAAAAGGCAGCAACTTTGCAGTAAAAACCCTAGGAGACATCTACCCTACCCAAGTAATCAAAATCACCACCACCAGCAATGGGACAAGCCTGCGGCAAGTGCCTCCTGCTGTGAGGAACTAAGAATGTATTACCTCAATAACATTTTTGCCAGAACTTTTTAACCTGCATCTGATTAACCTGGATTTGATCAGATAAATCAGAATTGTAAGACAGTCTACAAAACAACTCTTTAAAAATGTGAAATCCATGAATGACAAATGGAGACTGAGGATCTGCCAGAGATCAGAGGAGACTAAGAAGACAGTTTACCTCACCACAATGTGTGTCCCTGAAAGAGACCTGAACCAGACCCTGAGCCAGAAATTAGACACGAATGATACAACCTGTGCCTTCTGAATGAGATCAGTAGATGAACAGCATGTGTAGTGTCAGTATCCTGCTTATGACCATTGCGCCATGTTGTATTTGACTTTAACATTTGGAGAATTTGGGTCAAGGGTACGCAGGAACTTCTGCACTAGTTTTGTAATCTTTAAGTTAGAAATTATCAAAATGAGATGTTAAAACAGCAAGGCAGAAGATTCTGTTTAAATTGGCCTCAGAGTGTCAAGGTCAAAGGGAACATGCAAGGCTCCGCCAACCCCTTGGCCGCACTGCTTGATATCTGTGTTCGTCCAACCTCACCCATGCCCATTCGTAGTTTGGGAACCCTCTTTGTGTCCCTTTGTTTTCTGCAGAAGTCGTTCATCTCCCCACACCCACACCACCACTCTTCCAAGATGCAAAGGACTTGGTAAGGCAAAGCTTCCCTCCCCTGCAGGGTCCCTTATTACATTGTATTACGGCCGCATATTTAGAGGTCTGTTTCTCCCACTAGAGGCTACACTGAGGGGAGGGGCCCTGTCACAGGCTCAGCACGTGGCAACATGCCACAGAGAACCAGAACTAAACTACATGTTGAGTGAATGTACTGTCTACGTTTAGAGTAAATAAGGACAAAATGTACAACAGATATTGTGAAATAGGAAGAAACTGTCCAAAAGGAAAGAGGAACTAGGGAGGGAGAAGGGGGAAAGGAAAGAAGGCGAAAAGAAAAAAAAAAGGATAAAATGAAAGCAAAGCTCAATAAATAGGGAGGGGAAGAGGGTTGATGGGAGAGGAGGGAATTAGGGAAAAAAGAGGGATCAAAATATATATATAACAGGTACAAATTCTCTATGATGAATATGAACATTATATATATATCTAAATTGTATGAATAAACTTAATAGAGAAAAAACTATCATAATATTCCATATCTATACAGTGGCTAACAATGTACGAGAATTTTATGGGAATTCTAATTCAATTTAACAATTTCAGTAAGCAATCTAGGAAAGATTATGCCAAACCCTTACTTTATAGGCTACAAAACCAAGTCCTAGACAGATCACAGATGTGGGCCCACTGTGAGTTGGTGTGAAAGTTGTATCCCAGATTAATACTTCTTTTGGTTCAGACATCTTCCCTCCAGACTTAACAACCACGGAGTGCAGGCAGAAGTGTCTGGGCCTGGGGTGGTGCTTGGGAAAATACTTAATGAATGGCTGCTGCAATGGACTGGTCACCAGGGTGCAGCACTTCAATTATCTATTTCATTCAAGTTGAACTTCGACAAGGTGTGACTCTGAGGCTGGGCCTAACACAGACACTAGACTGCATTTTATGAGGAATGTGCGGCCAGGATCCACTCGTCTTAAACCAGAAGGCTAATTTTCCACTTAAGAGATTCGGATCCAGACAGAGCAGAACCTGTTTCCCCTTCAAGGCTGATGGAGGAGGAGGAGAATGCGGAGCCTGCATAGCCTTGAGCTATGTGCTATCAGGCCAGAGGCAACAAAATCAGAGTACATCCTTACATCTAACCTGGCTGGGAAGCTCATGCAGTGTGTCAGGAATCACCTGATCTGATTACAACACCCTTTGTAATTTTCCTGGGCCAAGAGGGGATATGCACTGATAGCTTTCATAATACCAGCAGGTACAGTTAATTTCCATTAGCATTCTTTGTACACTGTTTTGTGAAGGACACTTGAAAGATAGAACTGAACCCCATTGGGGCTTCAGCCAACTACCTGGAAACAGACCACTCAAAATTTAGGAAAACTCATTCTGAGTTTCTTGAGAAGGACCATTGATGACCCTGAGCATCCCTGAAAGACCTGGATGGCCTTGAGCAGAGGAAATTCTTTTGTGGTTGGATAACAATGACTATAAAATTAAATTTAAAAGTCCAGGCAAGATTTGATATGAGTCTAATGGACACAGTTATAAAGCAAGATTAAATCAAAATGATAGTGAACTAATTTATGTTGTTTTAGAGAAGGTTATCTATTTTATTGGTTAATGTGCTCTACATTTAATGGCTACATAATGTAAACTTTTTAAAATGATTATCAGGATAACTTTTAAGCTAAAAACCTAGTCTTATAGATTTGTTTTGCTTTTTTTCTTCCATTACAGCACTGGGATGAAACCAAGAACCTTGTGCATACCAGGCAAGCACTCCATCATGGAGCTATATCTGTACCCTAGGAAAGGGTACTTTGATTTATATAATATTTCTCTTGCAGTGTCATATCCTTTGTCATTATATCATCAAAGGATTTCCAGGAGGCAAACTGGGCAAGAAGTATGCTTCCTGTGCAGCTTATAGACAGTCTCAGAAAAGTCTGGGAAGGTCAAATTCTTGTGTAAAGCTCACCAGAAGATAATGCTAGTTGAAAGGAAACTTGAAAACTCCTTATCCCATGTGTACACAATTATATTCCTTATTAGCTGACCAAGCAAGACAGTGTTTTAAAATTTAGAAACAGTTTGCCCAGGATAGCACAGGTTTCCCATAATTCCAAAATGCAACCTAACGACATTTGCTAAGGTCCCCTCCTTCCCACCCCTTCATAGCATTCATCTTTGAGTCTTCTCACTTGATATCTATGAGCTATATTGTTATCATGTGGCTTTGGTCCACTTAATTTGTTCTTTCCTCTTTATTGGCTTTCCAAGTCCTCTCTCTAGCCCTCAACTGCCCTTTATTCACATTCTATGTTATGTGGCTAATTTTTAAATCTCCCATCTAGCTCTTAATCCCACTAATCCTTTCTTTGGCCATGTCTAAAATCGAACTGTAAAGTATGGTGCCACGTATGTAGCACGGAACTATGAAGAGAGTGCTGAGTAGATTTCAGAAATCCTGCTGTGTTTACCCCACCTTTACAACTACCTCACTGGCTGACCCACACCAGGCCACCTCACCTTGGCTCTCAGATTGCTCATTAATTACAGGGCTAGATTGGAATCAGTGGCTCTCCCACACTCTTTCCTTAGTAAATGGCAACTCCAACTTCTAGTGCTAAGGCCAAGATGCTTGAGGCCATCTTTGGCTGCTCTTTTTCTCAAATCACATTCCAGGAGCAAATCCTATGGGGTTTGTCTTTAAATACATTCCAGAATTTGACTTCTCAACCTTTCCACAGCCACCACCTTGTTTCAATCTGTGATTACCACTCAGTGAATTATCTAGAGCTTCATTAATGGTCTCCCTTACCTTCTTCTCTTCAGCCCTTTTAACAGTGGAGCCAGGATAATCCCAGGTAAGCAGAAGTCAGATTGGGCTATTCCTCTGTTTCAAAGCCTCAAGACCCTTCCCGAAGCAGCCTGTCCCCCGAGTCCTTAACCACCTGCTGCCATTCTTCCTTATATCTAATCTGCACCAGACAAGACCTCCCTTCTCATGCTGTTTTTCTCTTTCTGAAACAGATTCCTCAAAGAGTTAACAGCAAAACTCCTCACTTTCTCCAAGAATCAGTTCAAGTATTAACGTAGCACTCTGTATAAAATAGCAGTATTGCTAAAATCCCTGTCTTTTTTTAAAATTTATTTTTAGTTTTTATGAATTTAGGACAGGGTGTACAGGGGCTCACTACATAGATTGGACTCGTAGTGATTTTCCTATGTTCAGCCTCCCAAGTGCTGGGATTACAGGTGTGCACCACTATGCCCAGTCTCAATTGCCCTCAGTGTGCCCCAGGGGTGGGGCCAGCATGGCAGGCTAGGTATCGAACCCCTGCTACTGCACTTTGCCTAAGCAGGCATCTTAGTCCTCTGAGCTTTCTGGCTGGCCAAGGCCTGTCTTCTTTACCCATTCTATTTCAATATGATCTGAAACATCCTATGTTTACTGATGTATTTGTGTATTTTCTGTTTCTGCTACTAGAATATAAGCTCCATACAGGAAAGGGCTTTTTTGCTCTCTGCTGTTTCCCAGTGTCTAGCACTGTGCTTAGAACATAGGAGGCACATTCCAAGTGTCTACTGAATGGCCAAGACATTTTGAGTCCTCTCTAACATTTACTTTTTCCTATTTCGTGTCAGGTTTCATGGTCCTGTCTATAATATGTTGCTCTGTCCCAATCCCATTCTTTCAGTTTCTACTGCTACTCTCTAAGAACTAGTTTCCATTATCCCTCTGTTTTTTGGGGTTTTGTTTTGTTTTGAGATAGGGCTTCATTATGTAGCACAGGCTGGCCTTGAACTAATGGTGATCCTCTTGCCTCAATCTTCTTAAAGCTGGGATTTTAAGTGTGTGCCACCATACCCAGTTTATACCTGAGTTTTTACAGCAGTTTTCCAAACAGATTTTTTCACCCTAAGCCATACTGATCCTGTTACTAATGCCACTAGAATCATGGCTTCAAAATATCATTGTCCTTGGCAAGACAAAGGAAGATGTGAGAAACATTTTTTTCTGTGCCCTACCTAAGATGGCTAATGGCCCTCTTCCACCCCATATTTATGACAGCTTGAGCGTACAAAGCCCTTCACACTCAGGATCCGGACTCTTTCCACATATTTCTCCCAGTGCTGGCCAGAATGGAGCCTCTGTGCTGTCAGACTGGTCTCATGGGTGGCATCTCTAATAGGGACAAGAAGCAGAAAAGGAAATTGCTATCAGATAATCGAGAAACAGTCAAAAGATATTTCCGTAAGATAAGAAGCCTGAAGATAATTGAAAGTGTCAGCAGCAGGTAATTAAAAGAACATCAGCCCAATTCATTCCCCTCTATGAAGTTTGCCTGACTCCTCTGTCATGACTCTGCTTCGTTCTCCAGGCTGCTGTAGACAACTAATTATCGGTACCACTCACTAAATTGCTGTCTTAAGTTGTAAGCTGCTTTAGGAATGGATGTTCTGTTTGTTCAGTTGAGATGTAGGAAATCTAGGGTGTTGAAGCTTGCTCTGCAGCCCTTTGATAGTGCCAACTTGAATACCAAACAATTATAAACAAACAGCACTATTAAATTGAGCTGAATGAACTGGTAGTGGTTACTTATGCTCCTGGATTTAAATAAGGCAATGCTGTTTTTTATTTGTTGGTTTGTTTTGGTTTGTTTCTTTGCAAGGCCGTGAGAGACGGGTCAGGTAGGCTATGCAATTTTCCTTGCCTGAGAACACGAAGCCGCAGAAAGGCCATTGACTCAGAGAATAACAAAAAAGAATGCTTTTTTCTACTCTTCACCCTCAAAACGAACATCAAAAGGAAAAGAAGGTCATGGGAAGAGGCAAGACAGGAAAGGAAGTGATGCTTATGTGGGCAGAAAGCTTGGATTATTTTGGCTTTGGAGAAGCGATAATTAAAGCTGGAGAATGGATATCCCATTTGTCTTCTGTATTTCCTTTATATCCTATATGATAACACACTGCTAAAATAGATTAGCTTAGAGAGGCAAAGACCACCCCAGCTGGGAGAAAGTACAAACTGTACACTTCTCTACAGGAACATAACCCAATACCATCTGGCCATAACATCCTTCTGCAGGGTGATTTCTTCCCAGGTTTTAGCAATTACTACAACATTCTAGGAGGGAACAGTAAGGATATGGATAATTTTCTTCAATGCAAAGATGAGGAAACTGACATCCCACGCAGTGAAAGAATCGCACAGAGCCCACCAGGGTCCTGATTCAGACACAGCTTTGGGATGTGGTGTCCTGGCTAAGCGTAAAGACAATGTAGATGATGAAAGAGGAAGACAAAGGAAAGAAGGTGAGTGTGTGTGTGTGTGGGGGGGGGCATGGACTTCTTTCCTGGCCTTATATTAAATGGAAGTAGGGTATTTCCAAATGAAAGCCCAGGCTTCCCACATGCCCTAAGAATAAGTGACTTGCATGAAGATATCAAGGTAATGGGGTTGCTTTTGGATGTGTGAGAACATGGCCCAGTCAAGCTGCAAAGCAATGTAGTCAGAGAATGTAAGAAATGGAGGTATAAGTTATGGGCAGCCAGGAGACAGAATGCTGCATAGTCATAAAAAGCAGTGGGTGTTTTGTTTCCTTATAAATGAAAAATGGAAAATGTTACTATTCAGTCCTACCCCTAGGCCTTATCAGTGCCTGCTTAATTTACCCAGAGGATGACTTCAGGAGCTCTAGAGATCAGGAAGAGGGATGCTCCTAGATTCCTTTGGTCTTTCAAAGTCAGAAACTAGTGTAATTAAAATGAATAAAAGTTGAGAGCTTCATTTTGAGTAAATGGTGGGAAAAGGTGAATGTGGACCCAAAAGATTTACAGAACATAGGGAAAAAGAAGAAAAAGAAAAGCAGGGCAACTTATGGCCATATTTAAAATCAAAGAAAGGCAGATATGTTAGAAAAGCTAAAAGACTGAAGAAAGTCCAGTCTGGTAAGGAAAGAAGATGAAAATGGAAAAACTGAAGATGCTATCTCCAAAAAAAAAAAAAAAAAA
>NDGN011422485.1:0-19442 GCA_002564285.1 Tympanoctomys barrerae
GAACTCAGGCCCTTGCACTTGTCAGGTAAGTGCTTATTCTACTGAGCCATCTCCCCAGCCCCATTTTTTTTCTTTATCTCTTTTAAAGCTTTTATTTTTCTTGATTTCTTCCTAACCTGTATATGTTGATAACTGTTTGTCTCTCCAAATGTAACTCTGAGTCACAGTACTGGGCTTGCCATTGTCAGATGACCTTGCCAATTTATACACAGTCTGCTTTTTAGGACAGAGGTTTTGTGGACCCATGTTTGGATTGTGTTCATTTAAGTTTTAAAATTTAAGCTTAATTTCAAGGTCTGAAAATAGATCTCATTTCTTGGTCTCAGTGCGGAGCAGCAACATGAATTTTGACATACGTTCTCTTTCCTTGGCCTTGGCCACCTCTGTTTGATAACAACATTTGCTTTTTGGTTCATTAACTAGTGCTCCCACTTCTTCATAAAGTAATTCATAAAAGAATTTTTCAAAATGTCTAAATTGGGGCCGGGGAGATGGCTCAATAGAATAAGCACTTCCCTGGCAAGTGCAAGGGCCTGAGTTCGATACCCGTTTCTGCCAAAAACAAAAACAAAAACAAAAAAAATGCAAAATGTCTAAATTTTATAGAAGTAAAAGTTTAAGAAAATATAAAAATTATCTGCTACATTATTTAATAATAAATTCTATTGTCATTATTAATGAATACATATACTCATATTTGAAGTCATATAGCATATGGCCTTATGTCCTGATTTTTTACAGTAAAAAATACATTTTTATATGTATTTTCCCATGTAATTAAAATTCTTTAAAAATAAGATCTTTATTTTATTGAAAACAGATCAAACAAAAGTTCATAATAAAATAATAGAATAATAATAGCTAACACATTACATATTATAATCTTTAAAATAGTTGCTCAGAGTGCAAGATAAGGGCATAAAAATTTCTTCAATCAATACTAGCACAAATTTTCCGTTAGTGAACTAAGGGACAATAATAGTGTAACTGATTTGCATTATTTTCCTTTCCATCCTTTTTACTTCAATCCATCCTAGTTCCTTTTTCCTTTTAAAAATAAAGTATTTAATGAGCATAGTCTTTCATAACTTAGTTACTTGTCTAGATTTACAGATTTACAATAATGATATCTAATACTTACCGAGTGCTTACTATATCCTGGTGAGTGTTTCAATGCTTTACCTATATTAACTACTTTAATTGTCATAATAATTAAAAAAAATTTTTTTAAATTTATTTTTAACTGGTACATAGAAACATAAAAACGAAGTACATATTAGTGTGATAATATGCAATGTTTTGATTTACATGCATATTGTGTGATGTTTAAATCAGATTGAACATTTGTTTCCTCAGACATTTATTTATTTATGGCGAAAAATTTCAAAATCCTTTCTTTTAGCTTTTTGAAATGTATAATATATGATTCTTATGTATAGTCACCCAACTATCTAATGGCACATTGGAACCTCATGTTCCTATCTAACTGTAACTTAGTAACCATTTATCAATCTTTCTTCATCCTTGTTAGCTTTCTCGGCAATGTTCCCTAACTCTTGCAGCCTCTGATAAACATTATTCTACTCTCTACCTCAATGAGATCAACTTTTATCGATTATGAGTGAAATGATTTCATATTTGTCTTTCTTTCTTTGTTAGATTGCTTAACATAATGATCTCCAATTCTGTTCATATTGTTGAAAAATCACAGGGTTTCATTATTTTTATAGATGTGTAGTAATCCATTGTGTGAACATATCACATTTTCTTTATCCATTTATCATTTGATGAACAGTTCTATGCTGTTTCATTTCTGGGCTGTTATGAATAGCACTACAATGAATATGCAGATCATATAGTAGTTAATTTTTAAGGAATCTTCATACTGTTGTAAACAATGGCTGTATTAATTTGTGTTACCTCCAACAATATGTAGGAGCTGTCTCTTTTTTTTTCACAGAATTTCAGATTCTTAAATCATGTTATTCAGTTGTCATCCAGAAAGTTTGTATTGGTCCATATCTATACCAATAGTGGGAAAAAACCTGCCTGCTCACTGGTTCTTACCAGCATTATTTAATTCTTTAATAACTTTGGCTCTTATTAAATGGATAAGATAGGTGTTAGAAACAAGGGAGGTGCAATTTTATGTAAGCATCAAATAATTTGTTTGTATACCACAAATAAAACTATATCTTTGTTTTATTGATCCATACACAAATGGACTCACCTATGTCATCACTATAGGTGTGAAATTGCTAACATGTGAGTATATAGTAAGACTATTTGTGTCTCAGATTTGGGGCCATTACATCTGTCAAGGATGTCTATCAAAATATGACCTATTTTGACAACTTCTGTCATGAATGATATTTATGGTATTTCCTCAAGCTTTTAGGCAGTTGGAAATCCTTTCACATTAATGTTATAGAACTCTTTGACTTTAAAAGTTGCATGGAAGAAATACAACCTGTTCACATTTATTTTTACTTTTGTATTAGCTTCATTTAATGTACATAGATTCTAGATTACATCTGCATATATAATAGTACATTTGGAAAACCTGTTTTTTATCACTGGAAGATAATTTCATCCTGAATTCAACAACATCAAAACTATTGGGTAGAAACCACCACCTTCCTCTTTTTTTTCTTTTAGAAAAACTAAGGAAAATTCCATGATTCTATCAAAGAGGATGATTTTAATAATTTATGCAGTGATTTGGATTTCAGTTAGGAATCTGAATATTGCTTGTGATGAGTTTAAAATTACTCATGTTTCACTGTTTGGATTAGAGTCTGTCATCATTGCTTTCTGAATCTCCATTGGATACTGTGTTTCACTATACTTCATTTAAGTTCTGTGTTTTGTAGTTGCAGGTACAGTTATGACTTTGAATTACTTCACTTAAAAAAGTATGCAGTGAGCCAAGAGGCTGATAACTTGGAGCAAATAACAAAAACACATTTTACTGTGTAATATCCAGACGCCTGTGTTGCTTGTGACTCTTATGTTTTTAATTTTCAGTGTGACTCTTGGGAGAAGCTTTGTCTTGAACACAATGCCATTGTTAATAGCAAATGAAAGAACTGAAACTGCTGAGGGGAAAAAAAGTAGGCTGAAGGATTTTTAGCAGACCACACTGCAAAGCAAACGTTGCAATTATCTGCAGCTGAAAACAAGCAGCTTTTAATGTGTCCATTTGGCCAAGAAGAGAGAGGAGAATTATAGACCATTGCTCTCTCCTACTCTCATACTCTGTCTTCTTCTTTATATAGTTTATCATCCATAATTTCAGGATGTATTTTGCTTCTTTAAGCTGTTTTATCTGTAGGCTTATGAGGTCACTCATGTGTGAATTCCTTTGTTAGTCATCTCACCTTTTGCCTTGATGATAGAAAATTGATCAGGCCTAAAGTACAAGTTCAATAGACAACCCCCTTGGTCCTTTGTCTAGGAGAATAGCTACCATTGAAGGCCATGAGCAGGTTGCTATTAATATGACAGCCTGCTCTATCTCCCACTGTAATTTATAATGAAATACCTAATCTCCATTATTTTGATCCAAGCAGGCGATCCCATGAAAAAGTCTTTTCATCCAGTTCCCAATGGCTGTTACATGAGAAATGGCAAACCAATAATTTTTGTCAAGTTTTTTAAGCCAACAGAAATGCTTTTCCACTGCTACAGTTTCAAAAGGCACAGATAAAGCTCATTCACTGAGATGAATGAAAAAGCCATCTGGGGTTTTTCTTTTTGACTTCCTTTCCTTTTCTCCATCCTTGTAATCAAATTTGAGCAAAATCAAATGGGGCTTTCTATGAAAGTACCTTTTGTTGATCTGAACGAGCTGGTAATTTACAAAATACCCTTCCTTTGTGAGGAAGGCTAAAGAAAAAAAGAATCAGTAGCTTTTAAAGCTGGGCCTTAGTGGGACTCTAAATGCAATGAAAGCAGTCTGTGTTGAGAGATTGAAATGCATTTCAAAGCCAGGCCTGACTCGGGGTACAAGGAAGAACAGACCTATGTGCATTTTATAGGAAGAAAAATGTGAATGGAAAAGAGGAAAGGGGAAAAAGGGACAGAAACAGGGGGAAGATCTGGATAAGACATTAAAGTGACCATAATTCTGGAGCTATATTCATCTTATCCAAAATGTGCATGAAAGCAGGACGCAGAAGTCGGGTATTTGCTCAACCAGGACAACTCAACGATTTGAGCCTTTAAAGTTTGGAGCTGCGTGGGTTTGTGGAAGAAGTCGGCTCCTGATGTGTGTGATGTTTTTCTCCAACTTTTTCTTTTTTTTTTTTCTCTGGGATCTTGTGGGAAGTACCTCAAGAAAAGCTGAAGATGCTAATTTTTCAGACAACTAAAACTTGCTGTTTTCTCTCTTTTTTGCCTGCTAGATCTCCCCGTGGTAGCGATGCTTCTTCACCCTCTTGTGTTCAAAAGGATGGTATAGACATCTTAAAAGCAGTAAGTAAGATGTGGTATTTTCTCCAATCATTGTTAATAGTTCATTGTCATAAGTTGAAATTTGGTTATTGGAGGAGTTTGGAATCATGCATGCCTTGAAGGAAAATAGGTTTTGTGTAACATTTGCATGTTTTGACATAAATAATTTTTTTGTTTGGTTTAATTGTGCCTTACACTAGTACTATTCAGGATCATGAATGTGTTATTCATTGCTCTTTTAGTCTATGTATTTTGTGATAGATAGCTAAGTGTTGTGTAGCAAATACTGTATGCATTTTCAGCACAACTGTTTAAGAAATAATGCAAAAATTTCAGGGAACTCTCTTTACAGATGCTAAGTTTTGTTTTGTGCACCATACACAATCTTCCTGATATATTTATAGTTTTGATTCATAGTAATCATGTTTTCTAAGATCCTTTCAATGTATGCTTGAAATGAAATTTTCATGTAAATTATGTGAGCTCCTTTCTTCCACATAAATATCTAGAAAGTGGCAGGAGTTGTTTTGATAGTTTGAACCAAACAGTTTTAAGGTGGTTTATGCATAACTTCCTATAATTTAATTTGGTATTTTAATTAATTACAACTAAAATTACAAAGCTGTGTTTGAAGGTATTTTTCCTCCATAGAAAAGTGAAAAGTCCATATTTAAGTTCCTAAAATAAAGCAGACATGTTATCTGAAGACTTGATAGTTTGATTAGAGTGCATGCCCCAAGTATTTTCTTAAACATACACATAGTGCTGACATTTCTAAGTAACTGTGGTGCATAGCATATATGTAAATGCCTCGGTCAGAATGGAGCAGGAAGGGGGAGCATCCCCGCTGGTGTCTCCGCCAAGGCGTGAGCAGTGGATGCATTTTCTCACATTACAAAAGCAAGTAAGGCCTGAGAATTTCACGTAGGCGACCACCAGACCCTTGTTTATGGAGGCAAGAATGAAACAAGACTAAATGAAGCCACATCTGTCCATTGTGGTTGTTTAACCCTCAAGGACACTGTCAGAATGTTTTAGAGGTGAGGAAATGAAGAATGGGGTCCAGATAATTCCGCAGGGGGGTTGTAAGGGCCAAGCCCTTTACCTTCCAGCTGCTCTCACTTCAAATCCGAATTCCTAGAAGTTGTGTTGAAGAGGAAATCTGTTTTCCATGCCTTGCCAGTTGTAGGTCCCCTTTCTAACTTCCTATAACGTTTATCTTTGCCTGTGGTTCTGAGCTGTTTGCTGCCTCCTAATGCCTGCCTTCAAAATCGCATGCCTGGCAAGCTGCCAAGCGAGTGGTTGTGGGGAGTGCTGTTTGTACTGGAACTGGAGTTTGCAGGTTGTTGTTATCCTTAATTCACACAGTTGCTGTAAAGCAAATGGTTAAAATTTAAGTGGGTGTGAGGTTGGAAGAAGAGCAAAATTAATCTGAGTGCTTCTTAGGCTTTATGCATGGTTCTTCCTGCACAAGCAAGTTGTGTTGTTGTGTTGTCCACATGCACATAATGCTCCAGATGATCTGCACCATGCCATTGTTGTTACTGCCTACGATCTTTGCTAGAGAGGAACAATATAAATTTGGTTTCATTTGAGTGATATTATTCATTATACTCATTTTATCAATTTTTTTCTATTGATTTTATCCCTGTGATGTCAGTTAAGATTGGTGTTAATGCTTTTAAGTAAGGTTGTTGCTATCTCGCTCTGTTTTTTTTAAAGACATTTTATTATTTAGGAACATCATTGTTATTTCTAATCCAAATTAGTACCTGGCCCATAATGCTTTGTCTTCTGCTTACTAGTTTCACAACTAGGCAAGCTTGGGATCATGCTACCTTTAAGCACATTTGGTAAGAACTACAGACATGTTACCTTGGTGAATCCTAAAGGATCACTATAAAAATGTCCTTGGTTTTAGCTCTACAATTTTAGTAAATAGGCAATCAGCTCTAAAAATCAACTAAGGACTACAAGCTCAGTTTATTAAACATTAAGTATTCTGAAGCTCTTGTTAGTAGAGCAATGAATTTTCCCTTTTTCCCTTAGCCTGGGTTTAAACATTGTTCCCTAAAGCCTTGGATCCTGGGGAACTGGAGAGCTAGTTAACTCTCACTTAGCCACTAGGATGAAAAAAACTTTCTCAATTTTATTATTGTAGGCCTTCTATACTGGATATAACAACAATTACGCTCTCCTCTCTTGCAAAGTCAAACAATAAATAACTTCTCATGGAAAGTTCAGAAATGTAGATCCTTGTGATATCATCAAAGGTTGTCATAGGAAAGGAGAAGGGTGACATATTTGTGAGGGCTCTGAAGCATCTAAAATACACTTTATGTTTTTCCTCCCTTCTTGTAAAATTAAAACTTTTTGAGCTTATCAGAAACTTGATGCTGCTCTTCCATTATAGTGATGCTATTGAGGTATTGCTGTTTTCCTGAACTAGCAACAGGACTAAAAATGGAGTCCTTCCTTTTACCTGAAAGTTATCCCTTGCCATCTCAGGAAAGGTCTGATAAACATGCCTGTGCTTTGAGATACTGACCAGCTATAGGTGGTTTGACTTATTACTACACATTCTCTGATATTCAAAATGCAGAGAATGGTTGGCTTCATTTGAACTCAAGTTTAAACTGATCATACGTCTGGGCCGATCACTTGCATTCTGAGTCTCACTTTCCTTAGGTGAGAAATGGGAACATTTCCTCCCCATTTTCTTTTTTGCCTCCCCTAGCGTGGGTAGACAGTTTGGGATATACTTTTTCACAAAAACATCCTGGTTGGGTCTAGTCAACCTAGTGATGATAATCACAAAGAAGGTAAGACCGAGTTCTTGTGGACATTTACTTCATTACTAACCCTGCTAGGCTTAAACTTTTGTTAACCAAGGGGACCAGTTATGGGCAGGTTTTGATCAACATCAAGATTTTTGCAGTTCACAGTTGTACAGCTCTATGAGTTGTAAACATGACAGCAGTATTCAGAATGGGGAAAAGTTTACCAACTTCTAAAATTCAGAATGAGCAAACTAGGAACAAAAATAAAAGTCAAATAATTTCTTGTATATCACATTCATATAACTGTTTTGACATATGCTATAGCATAATGTAACAAATAAAAATAGCCAAATAATTAAGAATAGAAAAAATATAAATTAGTTTATGAGTCACAAGTTAAAAAAATATTTCATAATCCCCAACTTGATACCAGGTTTTCAGCAGCTAAAGCAAAAACAGCAAATAAATAAATAAATACTATGAACATTTTATTTGTTATCCCCAATCCTTCCATAGCCCTGAAGTCAGCTGTTATTATCTACCTTTTGCAGTAAAGAAAAGGCAGATTCTGAGGAATTCAGTAACTGATCTCTGGTTACACAGACTATATATATGAACCTTTGGACTTAAAACCAGGGCTCTCTAACTCTTGCAGCCTGGATCTTCTTTGGGTAACAGAGATGTCAGCTATCCCTGCAGTCCCTGGAATATGCATATCCTCTTTCTGGTTGACCAAAGCCAATCCAGAATCACAGACCTGAGCTGTTTCTTGGACTTTTTATAAAGAATCCACTTTGTAGAAGAGGAAAAAAGGGTCAGTGGAGACTACATTGAAGGGGACATGGTGGGAGAGCTTACTTTGCATATCCCACATGAAACCACTTGAGTATCTCTATGGAACATTTTGGTCTGAAAAGCACCTTCTTAGCTTAGCCTGCTGGAGGTCCTTTTCCTTGACTCTTCCTTAATGTGCTGCCTAACTCCCTAAGGTACCTTCTTTTTCCTTAGTTCTCTTTTCTCTCTTCATCATTAAATTACTACATTTCTGTTATCCAAAGGCAGTATGGTTAGTCTCAATCTGGTAGTACTAAATTCACAGATCCAAACCAGTAGCATGCTTAGTGCATCCCCAAAGCCTTACTTATAATGGTTCTTATCCTACTGAGTCGTAGTGAAGATGATGCATCAGTTGAAATTATCTCATTATGTATTCCCTTTAGGGAAAATACATAGCAAGAATTTTTTCCAGTATTAGCTTGTGGAAGAATTCTTTGTTGGGACTTTAAGGAAGTGTTGAGGATAGTGTCTCCATTACTTTTGACTTTACCATGGCTCTTTTAACTGAATCTAAGATATTATAGTAAAAAAGCAAAGCAAAGCAAAGCAAAACAAAAAACTTATAAACTATTAACTGATAGAATAAGGCCAAGTATTACAGGAAGCCTTTTAAAAGAAAGTTATAGGTAGAGCAAAAGTTTAGACAGAAAAAAGAAATAAAGGATGAACAACTTACTTTATAATATAAGGTACAAAATGAATTTGAGTATCTTTATTCAGTATATCATAAATTTCATTTTACATTGCAATAGGAAATTATATTTCAAATTTACATATTAAATAAGCAAGGTCAGGTTGATTTAAATGATAATAGAATGCTAATGGTTGAAATGGAGAAGTAGGCAGGAGAACCTGAAAAATAAAACCCAAATCTTCAAGTTTAATATCAAAAAAATTTTGACTTGCGATAATGTATGTTAAATCATGTGATTAGCTAACAGAGTTTTATCGTTTCAGCTACTGTCTTCTCTTTTAAGAAAATTTGAAGAGAGAAATGTATGAGTCAAATACAATGGCTCAATGCATAAAAATTGTTTGGAGTTTGGGGCATGGAGTGAAAATTGAGCAACATTTTAGAAAACCTTTTCAAACCCCAGGTTTAGAAAGCTTTCAGAATTGTTTGTCTGCATATTGGTACATTTTCTGCATAGATTTTCTTTTAAGTTACTTGGGTCTTTGCTTTCCCTTTTGGCTTAAACAGTTGTTCTGTGGCTCTTAGAGCCTTAACTTGTCAGTCAATGCAGCTCTTTTAAGAGAGGATGTCAAATATGCCAGCCACGCAAAATTGCCTACATTGTCATAGCTCTAATGACTATGTCCTTCATGAATGACTTGGAAGCTAAAAATAAATGCCTTTGATGTTCACAGACTCCTTATAAAGTGCTCTGACTCCAGTATAAAATACTGTAATTTTTTTCTCTCACTAAAGCAGTTACACACACAGACTTAATAACGTATGCTGTAATCACAAGCATCAGCTCTCTTAACAAATACATGCTAGATCATCATGAGTGAAAAGACAATGGTACAGTAACAAAGGTGTTCTGTGGGAAACCAACCAACCAATCAACCCCTAGCTATCTGCAGTTTTCTCTGCAAACTGGAGGGCAAAGTATTTCATCCAGTGGAATCATTCAATGTCTGAAAAGCTCAAAGGTGGGAGTCAGTGAACACAGTGGAAAGAAGACTGAAGCACAAGGAAAGTGGAGGCTTTCCCTCCAACTTTGCTGTACAGAAAACTTCAAATTCAGTCCTGGGTCAAACTTGAACTCAACATTTGTCTCATGTCCTAGGGAATCCAGGTCTGAAACTAAGGCTCCCAAAAGCATAGCCACCTTCTCCTGTATACTTGGGTTGGATGACTTTTTCAAAGCAATATGAATTGTTTTCATTTTGTGGGTTACTTTTGCTTTTGGGAGCATGGTTAATGTCTTAGATACTTTTCTCTTGTTGCTGAGACAAAAATACCTGAAGTCCAGAATTAAGGATGGAAAGGTTTATTTTAGCTCACGGGTTTTGGAGGTTTTAGTCCACACTGGGCTAGCTCCAAGGCAGAGCAGCACATGGCAGAGGGCAACAGTTTACAGCAGTGGAAAACAGCAAAAGCAACAAGAGCGAAAGGGAGGAGCAGCAGAGAGCAAGCCTCTCTCCCTCCCTTATACTGTATGCACACGCCCAACCCGGGGTATGGGTAGCACTCACACACATAATCCCAGGATTGAACTATGAATCAATCATACATCTAGAAGTCTGTTTCATGACTGCTTGAGGCTTTGGGGAGGAGGAATGTCTAGACATAAACCATAACAATTAAAAAGATAGAGCTTTTATTTTCTCACAGAAAATTTAAAAAAGGGTAAATTACTTTTCTGGCTTCTCAAAGTGCACACATATATATTCAGTTTCCTATATGGATGGCACATTACTGATGCAGTGAAAATATAAAACATAAGGGAAGAGAGAAAAGTTAGAAATTTAAAAGGATGGTAAAAAAAGGATGAAGAAGAAAAGGGAAAATTTCTAGACTAATACAAAGTTTTAAAATAACTCGTGTGTTTTAAAGCTTTTTTCTAAGTTGTCCAAATTATTTTAGTGTTTAGTGCTTCTTCTGTGCTTTAAGGATCAGAAATCTTTAAAGACTTCATAATGTAAAGTCACACAATTTAGAGCTGCAATCTGCCCTGCAGAGGTTTAGCTCTTATCATCACCAGATAGGGTGACCCGCAGAAGGTGAGGTGACTCCCTCCTGGGATATAGAGGAGTCACATGAATGGCAATTTACATATTGTTCCAACAACCCGTGATAATTTGACTTCCTCTTTTCCTATACATATTCCCTTTTCTTGCCTAATTGTTCTTGCTAGTGTTTTGAGTGCTATGTCAAACAGGAGTAGGGATAGTGGGTACAGAACATGTGGTATTTACACATGATGAAGCACTACTCAGGCCTAATAAAAGATAAATGTGAATCATTTGTAGGTAAATATGTGCACCTTGAGATAATAATGTTAAGTGAAATAAATCAGACACACAGGCTTAAATATTGCATGATTTCTCTTATGTGAGATACCTAAATTATAAATAAAGAACAAAATAAATGATAGATTATAGGAAGTAGGGAGATGGATAGATATTTCTCAAATGTTAGGGGGATTAAGGGATAGAGCAAGAAAGAGCTCAGAGAAAGACAACAGAAAAAGGAACTAAGATGTGTTGTGTACCTGTACCAGTGTTGCACAAGGACTGTAATCCTATGTGTTACAAACATGTACTACTAAATAAATAAGGGAAAATGACAGTAAACTGTTCAAAAAGCCCAGTGAACATTCTTAATTTTATAATTTTACACTTTGAAAATGCAAAATACTATATTTTAATGGTGTGGATATCATAAACTAAGGTTCCAGAGAATCATCTTAGTCTGATTCTGATGAAGACATGAAGAAGATCAGTCATTTTTAGCCTACAGAAGTCTCTGCATAGTGCACTGGCAACTCTGTTAGAATGTGTTTTTGACTTTGACAAGATAAGATTTTACATATTTATTAAAGGAGGGTGTAGGTTAAAGTAAATTTGAAAACACTGATCTAGAACAGAAAGATTAGAAGTGGGAAATGTTCTGTGTTCATCCCAATAAATAGTTTTTGAACACTCTACTTCATTTGACATCCAGATAAGGATGTCTGGTAGAGAACTGGGCATGTAAATATAGAGGTAAGATGAGTTTTAGCTTGAAATAAATTTGGGATTATATTTTAATATCAGTGTCAAGTAAAGGCCAAGAAAGGTCCTTTGTTGTATTTAGCAGCAAAGATATTGCGATTCACTTTGGGGGGAACAACATGGAAACTGGTCTGAGATGAGCTAAGTTGAGACTGAGATATGGATACACATTCAAGCCATAGTTGGAAATGAGAATTTAAAAATTTCATTATTATGAAATATTAGGGCTTATTCATATTAGGGCTTATTTAGATTTGTATCATATAGGTAGCTAAAGTCATAGAAGGTGTGTTAGCTACTTTCCATATTGCTAAGACAAAATAACCAACACCCCAAAATTAAAAGAGGATAGGCTTGTTTCAGAGGCTTCAGTCTATAATTGACTGGCTTCAAAGCAGGATGGCATGACAGAGAGACATTGCAGAAGAGAAACAGATAATGGCAAGCAGAAGGCAGCTGACAAGCTACAACAACAGCAGCCTTCTTTCTGCCCCTTGAATTCTATTCATGTTAGCACTCATTCCCAGAATAGATCATCTTATTCTCACACCCAGAACTATGCCAAACCAACCAATGGACTAAAGTAACCGCATCCTTAATCTAACCATCGCACCCTTAATCCCAGCATTATTTATTCTAGATTCAGCCACTTCTAAAAAGCCCCACCTATGACTACATGAGTCTTTTGGGGGAGGACATCTAAATACAAACCATAACACAAGGCAAAACTACAGAGAAAAGAATACATGGAATGAGATGGCAGGATTGAGTTGATCAATAAGAATTGGCAATAAAGCAAAGGGAACTATCAGGGTAAGATTGTTATGGCAGCCAATGAAAGTTTTGCTTTCATGGCTGTTTGATCTTTTGTGGACAGGTGTTATTTACTTGAAAGCAAACTAAACACCAAGAAAAAGCCATTGGCTTGGCACTTAATAATCACTGATAATATTGAGATCCATTTTTCTCCAACTGGGGAATGCCATTTTACTAGGTTGATTAAATGAATGAAACTTACCCCATTTGCCAAGAGATCAGTGTGAGTGGGATTTCTTTTTTCCTGCTGCAGAAAAGGTGATAAATGACCTTGATATGAGGTTATAACACACTTGGGACAACTAAACGTGTATATATGAATGACTTTGTATGGAATAGAATAAAATCACTGGAGGTGAGACTTCAGTGGAAAAACTGAAGAAAACTGAAGAAGCAATGTTGGCAAGGATGTATGATTTAGCTTGTATCCCAGCACTTCTGCCAGAATTTAATGAGATAGTAAAGTAAGTGACATGCAGTAGCGTTTCAACGTGTGAGCCCTTAGCATTTTGGAGCTGGATGATGTAAAGACATCACTGTTGTTTCTGCTCTGTGCCAAGCCTGTGCTCTTTCACTTGCCCTTCACCAACAGCCTTCTAGCTTGGCATTGTCAGCCATGTTTTATAAATGATAAAACATAGGTCATAACCAAGTAACTACAGATTTGATAATTAATAGTTTGTCAATAACTAGAAATAAATTTTGAAAAATTGGGGAAAAAAACCTGAAGATACAAGTAGGCCTTACAATGTGATGAATAACTTTGATTTTATGTAGAATTAAAGGAATTAATTTGAAGGAACTTTTATTGTATGTACTGGAAATTGAACTCAGGACCTGACACTTACTTGGCAGGCAGGCACTGTGCCACTGAGATAAATTCCCAGCCCCTGAAGCAGCTGTTATTGAACAGTGCCTATGTTTTTTGTTATTGAACAACTCCTTTGTTTCCACAAGGGAGGAATCTACTGTGGGGAGACTGAGAATAGATTAGGATTGAGGAGACTGAAGAAGAGTTGAGATGGCAGTTGTAGTGAGTTGGGACATCATTGTGAAATGAAAATAGCCTAGAACTTTAATTAACAGGACTGCTAATTAAGATGACTATATGTGGTTTCCTGAAAAAACTGTAGTCTCAAATTGCTGAGTTTTCAGCACCTGGTGGCACAGGACTGGAGACTAAGGAGAGCTTACATAGGCTGAAACTTGTCCTGGAAAGAAGTAGGGATGGAAGAGTCTAGGTTTGGGTCTAATGCTTCACTGAATGACTGCCCGGGGGACCCAGGTTTGGCAGGAAGACAGGAGAAGACTGAATGGACTAAAAATTCTGGAGAACTGGAAGGACTGAAATTTATAAATACATGTGGAAACTCATGGATTGGAGGCAGAGGACACTTTATAATGAGAAATGAAGTCTGGAACATATGTGAGTCATGTTGAAGTATGGAGTAGAGCTACACCAGGAGCTAGTCAGTATTGTAGAGGTTGATGTTGTTGCAAGTGAGTGATCAAGGACTCATTAAGCCAGGGTCTAAAGAGGGTTGGAGTGACATAAATGGGCAACATGACTAGACTGAATGTTGAGGATTAAAAATGCAGGTGGTCAGAGAAGATGCTCGTCAGTCTGGGTAGGCTGGCCAAGGGGGCCTGCGGCAGAGTGCATAAGATTTGGACAAGTAGCAAATTACAGAGGAGAAGAAGAAATGTCCATTACTAATCTGTTCTGTGCCTCTTTAGTGGATTCTTATGCATGTAAACTCATTGATCTTTACAACAAACTTCTGAGGACAGCTTCATTACCATTTCAGAGGTGAAGAATCTCAAGCTTTGCTTTTGCATTTCCTGAACATAAATCACTAGAAGCTTAAGGTGAAAATGTATAAAGCTATTTTAATATATAAAGTCTGTAAATGGTTAAATACATGTATTATTATATATAACATATATACATATGTGCAAATATACATTTGTCATTCTATAGATAGGCATTAAGTTACACTAACCAGATTATTGGAACTCTACATCATCAAAATCAGCAAATTTTAAAAATATTTAGTAATTCCTAATACCTTACAGGCAATAAATATGTAAATAAAATAACTGATAGGATATTTTCAGTTATTAATTAAAACTGTCTGAGAATAGAGATAGAAATTAAATAGCCTAATTTAACAGAAGACCTCATTTTGTGCTATCAATGGTATTGATTTTAAACTTTGAATTTTGAAGTACACTCCAAAATGCATGCCATTGTCTATTTCTGTAAAGTACTAATGCATTATCCCAAATTTATAGATGATGAAACCAAAGCTCATAGAAGGCAAAATCTTGCCCAGCATCACAGAGCTAGGGTTTGAATTTAGAGCAAGCTGTGCAAACCTGTGCTGTTTTCACTACCACTCCACAGGTGAAGTCCTACTACTGTGATGAAACATCTTTTTAATTGATTTGAAGACCATCTTGAAAATGCTAAAGAAAATGACAGACTGTCCAAAGATTACAATAAAACTAGACTGGCCTACTCATGTCAGAGAGAAGTGTCCAAGTGGTTCCTTTATACTTCACTCTTGAATGTTGAGTTGTTTGACATCTTGGAAAGCCTTGAAGGTAGTCCCAAAATTGAAACAGGAAGGAGGTCAAACAGGTAAGAAGATGCTGAGGGTAGTAGAGAAGGAAGCTATCTGTCAACTTCTTCCTTGTGGAGGTACATGGTGAGTTTGTTAGAACTGTCAGATGAAATTACACACCATCATGAAAATACCACACAAGAATACCCAACCACATCCAACATTTCAGGTAATCTTAGCCCACAGGAGCCTTACAAAGTTGTGGTTAGTTTCTCTTTTGTTTTGAAATAATTTTCCCAAGAGAAAATTAAACCCTAACTGTGTTTAAGGGAAGTCTAATCTTTGTTACTTCTGGGAGTGTCCTTCTATCTCCTTGAACTCTCACCTCTATTCACAACCTAATGCATTCTCCTTTCCTGGCAGGAACCTGCTTGTCTTTCTTCTTCCTCTGTTTGCTTTACTTACCTGTATTTTGGATTGTCATTATCACATCCTTCTGTTTCACCCTGGTGCCATGAGGAGGTATGTACTGGTTGATGCACTGTATCAACTTGAGAAGCTTAGATGTTAAATTAAGTGCCTCAGCAGGGAGCCAGGATTCTTTCTTTGTAAACATCCTCATCCTGTGCAAGAGGAGGGTATGGACATTGTGTGAGTTCTACACCTCCAGTCCCAGGGTAGCTTATCTATAAGGTAAGGAGGGAGAGAGGCTGGCTAGAAGCCACAACTGTTGTCCTCCAGTTTGCTTTTTACTGTATTCTACTGCCGTGGACTGTTGCTCTCTGCCATGTGCCACTCTGCCTGGGAGCCAGCCAAGTACAGACTAAAACCTCCATGAACTGTGAGCTAAATAAACCTTTCCTTCCTTAATTTTGGGTGTTGGGTATTTTGTCCCAGCAATGAGTAAAAAGTAACTTGAGACAAGGTATATGCTACTCCTTGCTTTTGCACAGCCTGTTATAATCTCCTACAGCAGCTTATTTCTATTCTGTTTTTATGTTTTATGTTAGCTTGAGACCTTTTCCAGCTTCTTCCAACTGTCTTGAAACTTTTGTACCATTACTATTTGGGAGATGTTTAAGATATTATTTTTCAAGTACTCCAGAATGGTCTCTCTTTGTTCTTCTCCTGTCTGATTTTCCTTATTCATTGTCCTTTCTTTTTACTTTTAAAAATATTTTTAAGTAGTTAATTATTTAGTTGGCACAGTGTCTTTACTCAGACTCAGTATGCACCTCAGACTCGTAGTGATCCTCCTGTCTCTGCCTCCCCAGCACTGGAATTACAGATGTGTACCACCATGCCTGCTTTCAGGGCTGTCAGGGTTCCCTGGATTCCAGGGCCAGAATGGCATGAAGTACTAGGGGTCAAACACAGGCAGGTGCTTAGCCTGGCAAGCTATCTCCCCAGCCCTGCCTTCTTTGTAATATCTTGTTTCCTATTTTTAAAATTTGTGCTTCCACGTCCCTTATTGTTATCTCCTCTAAAAGTTGGGTCAAGTAAACATCCTCCTGTGATGCCTTTCTCCCATAACTTTCCTCTGAAATTCTCCTATCTCTTTTAACCTTAATTCTCTTTTATTTTTATTTAATTTCCCCATTCCATTAAATTTTCTTCTTTCTTCAACTGAAACACTTCTATCTATTCCCAGCTCATCATATGTTTGATTCATGTCCTCACCTCTGACTGACTTATTGACCTTCTCCAGATTACTTTCACACTCTCCTTTCCACCAAAATTGTACTTACCAAAGATGTGCTAATGATTTCCTCTTGGACAAGGTGGATATTCTTTCATCTGTGATCTTCATAATTCCTGTTAATAACTCTATCCATAGGCTGGTAGATCATCTTTGAAGTACGTTTGAAGCAAGATGGGATTCTTTTTCTTTTTAAACTAATTTTCTGTTATAAAACATTTTATTAGAAACACCAGATGAATATCATATATATATATATATATATATATATCAACCTATATATCTCTCTATATATGTATATCTTAATGTATTTGGTTGTTACAGGGTCTCACTACATAGCTCAGACTCATAGTGATCCTCCTGTTTTCAGCCTCCTCAGCATTGGGATTACAGATGTGTGCCACTATGCCAGGTCTCTGTGGCCAGCTCAGCTCTCCCTGTGGGTGGGGCTGGCATGGCATGTGGTGCCAGGGATCAAACCGTGGTCCCTACATTTGCCTAAGCTTGCCTAAGCAGGTGCTTTAGTCTGCTAAGTTATCTCACCAGCCCCCTGTTCTAAATATTTTATGTATCACTTTGTTATTTGGGCTGTAAGAATTAAGAAAAGATAACTTGCTATTTGCATTTCTAATCACCATCTTTAGAAGTGTCTTAATATTCCAATTGGTTTTCAATAAGTTGTTTTCTAAGTTTGGCCTTACTCTGCTTCCCTGAAGGTCAGACATTCTGAGTAAATACCCTTACACTGGTAAATACCCTCCCCCAACTAATGAATTCCCCTAAATCGAATTTATAAATTATTACTACAGTCTGGCAGTCTAAATAAATGACTTAATTTTTTTTTAGTCATTTTGGTTCTTGTAAACATGCTTCAAACCTCCTCAAACCAGTTTCAGTTTAGAATTAGAATTTTAAATCTCCAAATTAAGCTTGAAGAATAAAATTTCTAAAATTCCAATTAATGATGAAAATTTTATTAATTTTCATTTGGCTTTATAAATACATTGAGTAATTTAATGACTGTCTTCATTTTTGGCAACTTTTAATCATTATTTTGATCAATAAAAGCAACAAGCACCAGTTATAGGGAGAAAATGGGTAAGAAGTATAAAGGTTGTGGCTCTGTAACAAAAGCTGCCAATGTTTTTCCTTGCTAAATATAAGGAGGTGTAATCTTAGACTTTTCTGATTCCTTCGTACAGGTTTATGTCATTGCCTATTAACATTATTTAAATATAGATTTCTAATTTCCCGAGATCGGTGCTGAAAATAGTGTTTTGACTAATAAAATGAAGGAGACAAAGAATTCAAAGACAAAGGCAGTGTATGCTCTGATTGACGTATGTCATTTTAATAACATAATTACTTGATAAGTACTTACATGATTTAGTTACTGATCTTCAACCTTTCAGAGTTATAGATGAATTGAGGGTGTATTATACCCAACTATTGCCAAAGACTAGGAGCAGTGCCGCATTTCATGGGATTTCAGGAGACATATACCTGATTAGGATGAAGTAGCCTATCACAGAAAGCAGGAGCATTTGGTGTGAACACTTCAAAGCAGTGTCAGGTTGCTTTGTGACTCAGTGCTCTCTTCAGTTACTACAGGCTTGATACATTTTGTAGTATGTAAGACAATAATGCATATTTTTCCCATTTTAGTGATAACTGGGAGAAATTCAAAAGGGTGCTGTGTTCACCTTTCCACCTGGATTAGGCAAGTGACAGCATTTCCAGAACATCGCATCTAGCATTGTTTCTACCTTGAGGTTTTAGACTCATGTCACAAGAAGGGTTTTCATGGAGAGGAGAAGAAATATCAATTGTATTTCCTGGGACAAAAATTGGTTAGTCTGCCTGCAGCTAGAGGCAGTACTTAAGCAATCAACCCAGTGCAATCCTGGTGATTGGGTATTGTTTACTACATGCAATCTCTAGAAAGTAAATTTCAACATCCATTTATTCATCAACTTGTATATATAGAGAACTTATTGAGTATAGATACTCTGTCAAATCCAAAGGATGAAATAGTGAGCCAAAAATTTCTTTAGTATATTAGTGGGAGTGATAATTAGAAATAGATAATTTCTGACTTCTAGACAATACTGTAATTATAAGTGGAGGTAAGTGCTATAACAGTTTTAAGCACAATATGCAATAGGGACACACGAAAAGTGTAGCTAGCCAAAAGTGCATGAGATGGTTCAAAGGAGGCTTCCTGGAAGCAGTGTTGCTTAAAGTGAATAATGAACAGGAGAGATGATAGGTTAGGGAGAATATTACAGGGAGTTGAAACAGTATCTGCAAAGTCCCAAAGGTAAGAAAATGTGATATTCTCAGGGCATGTGGCACAGTGAGAGGAAAGGAATGGAAATAAATTAGTTCAGGTAGAACTGTAAAGCCCAAAATAATAACCAGTTTGTATGTTCTGCTAAGGAGCTTGATTATCCATTTTAAGACTAATAGACGAAAGATTTATACGATCTGAAGAGAAACCAGATTGTGGAACTGTCCTGCTTCAAGGTTGTATATGGTGAGATTTTTGGACTTGTGTGCAAACAT
>NDGN011422489.1:0-18702 GCA_002564285.1 Tympanoctomys barrerae
CTAGCGATTTGATTTGAAACTTTCTCATTGCTATTTGTTTATCAATAAAATTATGAAAAAAGGAATTAATCAAAATCAATTTAACTTGCTAGTATTGTTACTTATTTTCATAGAGTGCAATGTTGCTTTAAATTATAGCATCCAATCTATTTGGCAAGATTTTTGTTTGGGGGTTGATTAAGCAATAATATTGGAAATTGTGCTATCCAAAATGGATCAAATTTAAATGACTATACTGTTGACTGTAACTGTAGTGGGTGCTTGATAGTTTTAAGTATCTTAACAACTATTCAAATGATTTTAGATATTGATTTTGATAGGATTTAACTTTGCTTCACCAAAATCCTTGCTATTCATCATATTTTGGCATTGGCTATTGTTCATGAAGGACATTAACAAAGTTCCGAAGAAAATAAGAAATCTCAAGCAGAGCCAACTAAAAAAAAAAATGGCTGGAATTGAAAAGAAATTTCATTCAAGCATTAATTGATTTATTCATTCAGTTAGCAACTATGTATATTATGAAACACTGTTATACTATCTATAGTTTCTAAGGAGTTGCACATTACTAGTCAAAGAAAATGTCCCATTGTGTAGTTTAAAAATTGTATATTGTGGGGCTGGTGAGATAGCTTAGCGGACTAAGCACCTACTTTGGCAAGCACAGGGACCAAGGTTCAATCCCTGGCACCACATGTGGTGCCAGCCCAGCCCTGGGGTGCACTGAGCCAGTGAGCGAGTCCAGGCACAGTGGTACATGCCTGTAATCCCAGCTCCAGGGAGACTGAAAATGGAATGGGTCACTACAAGCCCAAGCTGCATAGTGAGACCCTGCAACAACCAAATACATAAAAATATAAAAATAAAAAAATTGTTTATTGTTCTTGAAATTTATTTGCATTGATTCTCATAATTTGTTTTTATTTTTATTCCTATACATTTGTGGTACATAATCACTGCACACCTTGTGTGGAGTTTGGACAGGTACATAACACATCTTGATCCCTTTTTTCATCCCCTTCTCTCCCCTCCCTTTCTTCTCAACCTCTCAATCTCCTCCTTTAGAAACGATCTATCTACTTTCTATAATGGATGATTTAATTTGCTTTTTATTTGTATTTTGCATATTGATTTTATACTGCCACACACAAAGTCACTTTAGTATGAGTGAGACCCATTGTGAATTGGGGGAAAGAAAAGTTAATTTCTCAGGGATTCTTTAGCCCTAGTAGCTGTAGTTATAAAAGGTGTGATTTTTGTTTCTGTGTAAGCATTACAGAAACACGTTCCATATAGTATAATTTAATCAGGTCAATGGAGTGTGAACCATTATACAGGAAGTACAGGTCTCCAGGCAATAGAAGGCTTATATGGAAATTTACACTTAGCACCATATTAAGAGTGTTTGTGTTTTCAGTTTACTTACTTTCTACAATAGGAAGTGGCATGTAACTTGAGCCCATAAACCATGCTACATTGCATAATAAGCTGTTTCTGTAGATACAGACCCACATTCAAATCTATCATCCATTAAACTGTCTGTGAAAGGACAGAATCGTGCATCTATTTCTTTATTGTAGAGTTCTTTCCTTGTGTATCAGTACACAAAATTTAGTAATTAGCAGTAGGTTTCAATTCATTAAACATGAATGAGCAAGCTCTCAGCTTTCCTAGACTTTATGAGGGTGTAATAACCCTCTTGACCTCTACCTAGTAGCAAGGTGCTCACCCACCAGCAGGAGAAAATGAATTTGGTGGCTGACCCCTTCCTCTTTACGGATAGGTAAACTATGTTTTCCTCCAATTTGCATTAATGAAGGAAGAAAATGTGGGATTAACTTTATCAGATCCAAGATACACAAATCATTGCATGAATGTGCACTTTTGTAGTTTGGGGCATAAATTGAAGTCAACAATAATATTTTCACCTTTCCTGTTATGAATAGAAACTTCAAATACAAAATAAACATTTAAAATTGCTTTTCCTCTCAACATGCAGGAGGAGAAACAATTTTCTGAAGTTAATAACATTTCTGCCAAGGCTGTGGGGAAATCATGCAAAGCTAAACTGCGTAGCACAGAAACCTTCTAAACAGAAAACTTTTTGGAACCTCTATTACTTTTTTCTTTATTGTTCTATGAGATTTAAAATGCTTTGAAAGAGTAAGTATTTCTCTGGAAGTTCGTGGAGGAAGCATTTCAGCTCTTCTCCGTTTTTCTAGCCCCAGCACTCAGGAAAGTCAAGGGACTCTCAAGTACGTTTTCTTTCTTTTTCTAAAAATACATGTGGGATTTGTTATTCATTAACTTATGCCTGAAATTTATGTAGAAATATTTCAATGGAGTGTAGGGTTTTGGGTGAAGTGTTGACTTTCACATTGTGGTTTGATACAATTTTACATAACAGAATAGCTATAATATATTTTTGTGCTTGGCACTCCTGTAACAAGGAAAAATCTTAGGAAAAAATACAAGGTACAATTTTAGTATCTTATGAATAACAAAATTGATGTGTTTGAAATTGCCTTGCTCTCTTCTCTCTTACTCTCACCAGAAATCACATTGAAATTAAAACATCCACCTCGCAAAGTCCAGCACCATTTACTGTACAGTTGGAGATAATGACCTTTATGATGGCGTTGGGACTTCATTACAGATGACAGCAAACGTTTTCTTAAAGGACCCGAAAGTGACTATTCCAGGCAGTGGGGCCATGGATTTTCTACTGCAGCTACTCAACCCATTTGTCAGCATTAAAGCAGGCATAGATGACTATTTCCCAACAAGCCATTGCTTTCAGACACTGACATCTGAATCTCACATAATTTTTAGGTGTGGTGAATTGTGCTACAATATTTATAATTTTTACAAACTTAAAAAAAGTGTGTGGAAATTGCTCCAACTTGCAGCCCCCGCAGAGATGAGCAGGGCTTCCCCTCATGCCTAGGGATGCCGTTGCTGATCTCTGCCGCCATCTGTACCTCTTGTCCGCACTTCTAAAATGAGGTTTCTTTAATTGTCCATCCCTGTTCCTTGTCTAACTTGAACTTCTTCAACAAGTTGACATAGAAACATAATTCTTGGATCCTCTACCTGCCCAATGTCCTGCTGTATTTTTTTGCCAATAACTTCCTTTCTTGTACCATTCACTCTCATACGAAAAAATCCACAATGCTAAAATAATTTTATAGTCATGTCCTCATCCAGCTATTTCTTGGGCCATTCTACCTAATTTTGTTGTGTAAATCCCAAAATGTGAATATGATGATAGAAACTTCAGGTGAAAAAACAATGAATGAATCATATGAGGAACATTTGCATGGTCAGCTAAATGAAGAAACAAATACTACATATTTTTAAAGAAGTAATTTGAATACACAGTAATGAAATAATATATTATTGGTTATCATAGTTTGGGGTTTTGCAAGCAGAACAGTACAATATAGGACACATTTTATAATTTTATCATGAACCACCTAAAAAAAATCATATGCAAAGAATACAGGAAATCTGTCCATACACTAAAGACTATAGACTCCAGGTGAGGGTCTGGATCCCATGGCAATGTCCTGCATGAGTCCAGCTGAGAGCCTAGAACTCAACAATGTCTGCCAGGAGACCAGCTGGAGGTCTAGAGCCCACAACAATGTTTCATGCAAGCCTGCTTCATGGATCAGCACTGGGATGGCCCAAAGCCAAGTTCCCATCAGGAAAGCCAATGCGACCAGCTCCTTCAGGAGACTGAGCAGTGCACCATCTTCCCCACCAGGAAGTGGTGCTTAAAGTAAAGACCAGAGATCTCCCAAAAGAACTATAGCCATGTTTAGTGACAAAAAGGTCCCTAACTCCTTCAATGACAAAAACAGTGGAGTTCATTAAGAAAGCCAGCATGACAAGTTCTCCAAGAGAACCAACAGCTCCAACAACTCCCTACAGCCTCCCAACCACTTCTCCAGTTGTGCTTATACTGCTGGCAATAATCCTCAGGAAGGCCCCCACACCCAGCACCACCCTGTTTCAATTTAGCTGGGTGTTGCAAGTTGACCACCAGTTGTCAATCTACCACACTGGCCATGGTTCCCAGTAATAATACATGTGGACTGATGAGGATAGGATTTGGACTTTTTGTAGTGTAAGAGACTCTTCCAGATCCTCGTCTCAGTCTAAGAAGGCAGTATTTGTAATCCCAAAGTAACGTTATTGGAATCCCATCAAGTTGATTCCAATCTACCATTTTCAAGGCAACCCACAGCAAAAATACAGACACTAAATTATATTTTCAATCATTGGAGAGTTGAGAGGCTCTCAGTCCAGCCACAGAGATGGTTTTCCAGAACTAAGAGAGTGACCCAAAGCTTCACCTGGTTTTATTCAGTGGAGAAATGGCTTGAGGAGGATTGACTGAGAATTGTGGGAAGTAGGTGACTACTGTGAGCTGAGCTATGTGGGTGGCCTAGATTTACCTCTGCCTTATGTAGAAAGGATATGCAGAGAGAGTAATCTGAGTTATACTATTATGCCATAGAGATAGTATCTATTGTTTTGGGAAGTCTGGTGCTTCAGCTTTGATGTAGTCTTTCAAGCCCCAGGAAGTCAGAGCCTCTATCTCGAGGCTTGATCCCAGCTGGTGGTGCAGAGCATTAGCTCAACGGTTCCATCTTGACCCAGCTCACATTAAAGAGCAGCAGGTGTAGGTTACTAGGGAAACACGCACACCACCTTCAAAGACTATCACCAGCACCTCAGGTAGACAAATATACATTGCTTAAGGCCAACTGAAGGATAAACAGAAGTCCTGGCCAGCTCTGTACATAANAATACGAGGAAATAGGGTCAGGCTCAGTCAAAATGAAGACAGTTGCTCTTCTTTCAAGGATAGCTGCTCAGGTTGTCCTCCACATTATAGCACATATATTACAAATCATTTTGACTATATGCTATATGATATAAACAACCTGCTATAGTTTAAATGACTGTTTTATGGTGCTTCATCATTGTGTGTGTGTGTTTGTGTGCGTGTATGTGTGTGTGTGCTAATTTCAGTTTGTTGTGTTTAAACTTTGTTCCTGCCATCATACAAAGGAATTATTAGATCATTCCATGTTATGGTAATATGTTAAGGACTGAAAACAAAACAAATTGTAGGTTTTAATCTTGTTTTTTAATCATTCTTATGATCTGTTTTTCCAAAACTTCAATTAATAATATAAAAATGATTTTAAATTTTTTTATTTTTTAAAGAATACAAAATATTAGGAAAATTAAGCATTATAAACTATGAAATTTCACTAAGCAAAGTAATAAGAATTCAACAATGGCAGCTGTATCATATCATGTTATCTGCAAATTTGTTGTTTAGGTTTTCAGGCATAAACATGCAAGATTGGTTTAAAGAAAAAAAAGTTATAAGAAATTTTTAAAAAAAGTTAGAGTAAAATTAAAAAATTAAGCATTAACTGCTCCTTTCCAAAGATCAGCAAGAGTCAGCAGTAGAGTGATCCAAGCTATCCTGCATGTACACTCAAATATGTCTTTTCCCTTCTTTCATTTGAAAAGTTATGTACTAAAATTTAGGGAAAACTAATTCCAGAGATCAACAATGATAACTATTTCTAAATTTTATTTCCAGAAAATTACAAAAATGAATATTTTATCATATAAAATTCTGTCATAATCATAGATCTATTTAATATAAAACATAGCACTGTGTATATACAAAAATTACATAGAAATTATTTTTTCATTTTTCATTTAATTTTTAAAAGATTGTTTTGTGATACTGAAGATTGAATCAAGAGCCTAAAGCCTACTAGACAAGTGCTGAATCCTTTAGCTGCATCCAGACCCCTTTTAGTAAGTCTTAGTATTTGATTTTTATTCCATGAACTCTATATTCCTATAGTACCTTGATTGAAATGGGCCTTGGCTCCCTGTTCTTTTTTTGTCATTCCAATGTCTTCCTAATCTTTTACTGAAAAAAATATCCCTATCTTAAAGCTAAAGCTTCCTTTAGATTCACAAAACCTAAATGGTCTTTGTAACACCCTGGAGAAACTAGCCGCTGGAAGCTGGAATCATAATGAGGCTGTGGAGAAAAGCACAGCCTGCAACCTGCCCCAGTGCCCCAGAGTCTTGTAAAGATAGAGAAACTCACTCCCAGATTTTCTTTAGGGACAGTGTTAAGTAAATTTGAGACTTTAGCACCGACCAGTAGGAAATATTGGTACTTGAAATCTGGGCAGCCCAGATATCGGACGTAGTAACATGACAAGTGTGCATGATCCAAGGGTTTAGTACTGATGTCTGGTGTTGTCAATTGAAGATATGGCTGAAACTTGCTTCAGATTCGCCATGTCCTATAAGTGAACATTCACTAAGCAGTTATTCATAGTTATAACTTCACTTAATGATAGACATGTGCATCATGTTTTTGTGTTTTCTTTCTTTAAAAGATTGCTGTGAAAGATTTATAAAATTTCTAAAACCAACATAGTAATTCCTTGATCTTCTAGCCTATAATGGTTCACTAAAAGAAGTAAAATTTGTTTGGAATATACTGCTTTTATCTATTTTTAAATGATTTTAAATCATGGATTCTAATTCCACATAGAGTTTATAAATCATCTGTGGGTAATCTGTCCAAAAAGTTTATTCAATATTCATTTGATGGGGCCGGTAAGATAGCTCAGTGGACTAAGCGCCAGCTAAGGCAAGTGTAGAGACTGTGGTTCAATCCCCTGCACCGACCCTGACCCTGGATGAACTGAGTCGGCCACCTAGCTGGGGTTGGTGGCACATGTTTATAATCCCAGAGCTGGGAAGGCTAACAACAGGAGGATAACCAGAGTCTGAACTGCATAGCAAGACCCTGTACCAAAAAAAAAAAAAAAAAAAAAAAGAATCCTATGATGTCCATTAGTAACTTGCTTTCAAAAAGAGAAATTGACTTAATTTTAATTTTCTAATACAACTAATATAGCTTAGATTCTGTTATTGTCACTTATGATATGAAAATAAATAAACTTGGTGGCTACTTGGGGAAACTGCTGTCTGATCTTTATGGTTAAATTCAATTTCTGCTACAAGTACTGCAGTGAAACAGTAGACTTCAAGAGGAAAACTTCAATCTTGTTTTATTTCCTTGCATGCAAATTTGTGTATTTCAGCCATCTCTAATGCAGTTCTTCATTAAGCAATAGCTCATCAAGTTGGTTTTGCATATTTGTACATTTTTCCATTGCTGAGCAATCAATGGTTTATTAGCAAGCTATTAAAAAGTGGCTGAGAATTAAACTAAGAACTAAGTTTTAAAGACAAATTTTAAAACGTAAAATTTTCTTACACAGGCTTCACTTCAAAACCACTTACTATATGTGACCCACTCTCTGTGGGTTTGGTCTAACCCTCCTAATCACAGTGCAAGGAGGTTACTATTACTGTAGAAACTGGGGCTCAGGAATGTCAAACAGCATGCACAATGTCGTGCAGTGGTTGTGGGTACCATTCTGGTGCGCTTGATTTTGTGGTCTATTTTATAACCAAAGGCTCAACATCTTAACAGTTTCTCTCTTACTTCTGAGAATAGTCAATGTGATCTTTAGAAGCAATGGTTTTCAATAAGCAACAGGATATTTGGACACGAGCAATATGAGGTGGTTGGAAGTGTTTGCTTGCACCAGGAGACACCAGACAACAAGGTGTGTTTTATGAAACAGGCTGCTTTACTCCTCTTAGCTCACTGAGATACAAAACGACGGACTATAACACAGCGGCTCAGAGAGCTCATGTAATTTCAGAACTCTCTGCGTGATTTTCAATGAGCCGTTTGTCTACTGCAGAAGTGTATTGCTATCCAAATGGGCTTCTGTCTGTTATCTCCAGATTTCTTCTTTCTAAAATTTTTCATTTTGCTTCTGTTACACAGACAAATACAAACAAGCAGGAGAAAACAAAATAAATGACCAGCTACTGTGTATCCGCAGCATACACAGACAGCTCCCACTTTGAATATTTAATACTGGTCATCCATTGGGGTTTTAAACTTATCAAAATGATCATATCCTCTAGAGCTACTTTACTAAATTTTAATTTTACATGATCGTCTGGCTAGTGTCCTTTCCATACAGTTGAATAAGAAACTGTATTACTCTGGCAAAAACTTTCACTTTTGTAAAATTATCCATAGATTTTCATTTAGAATAACAGTGAATAACTGTCACATTCTCTAATTTCTCTTTTTGTTTCTAAATAACCTCTAAGTATATGCTATGTTGCTGCAATTTTCAATTTCCATAATTTTCTTATTGTATAAATTTTGATAGACCTCGGAAAAAACTTTCACTTATGAAGGATTCTTAATTGTATCACTGTATCCCTGAGTGTGTGATAAATGAGGATAATCTTTTTACTTTGGAAACAGTAATTATTGTACAACTGGATATTTTATTATCTTTAATAGAGACAAATCCAGTGTCTGCTCTAAGTCAGACACAGTCTCTATACTGAAAGGAGAGAAGAAGGCAAGAAGACTTGGAGAAGTGAGAGGCACCTCAATCTTCACACGGCTTCTGTTTCACGGGAGAAAGATGAGAAAAACCTGAATAATAAATCAATCTGAAGTGTGCAGCTGAGGAACTGGGAGGGCATGATGGGTGGAACAGTAGTCCACTGTCTTTAGGAGGCTGGGACAGTAAATTAGATAAACAAAGCCTTCTTTAGGAAAGCAGAAAAGAGCATGTCTTGCTGCATCATAGGAAGTTTCATCTCCCAGTTTCTTTGGCCACTGGATAAATGTGAGTGCATTATGTGTATTTTACTCATAATTGTACTGGTTATGTTTTTATTTTAATTAAAGAAAAAGATAAAAGAAATGTTGTGTTTTTTTCTTTCCTGCATTAGTATTGTGCCCGTTTTGAAAGATAAGCTTTCTAAAATCTTTTCAACTGAGATTTTCCTGGTTAAGATTCTTTTTCACCAGCACCCTTGGGCCGGAGGCAGGAAGAACCCTGGGAGTTTGAGGCCAGCCTGGGCTAGGTAGTGAGTCCCGGCCCTTCTGAACTCCAGCTTAGAATTTTGAGACAGGGTCTCACTATGTAGTTTGCATGCTTATATCTGGCAATCGGGTAAACTACTTTAAAAATAACCATATGAAATATAATAACCATTGTTAATTTTCTATCATCTTGTTTTGAAATTCACATCATTTTCAATGTTTTTTATTCTCTTAAAATAAAAAATAAGGGCTATGGAGATGGCTCGGTAGAATAAGTGCTTCCCCGGCAAGCACAAGGGCCTGAGTTCAATCCCCAGTTCTGCCAAAAAATTAAAATAAAATAAAATAAAAATGATGTTATTCTGGATTTCAAACAAACAAGCAAAGATTTTTTTTTTCCCTTTTCATTCCTCCTTGTCTTCAGCCCACCTCTGAGCTTAGCTTCCTTTGCTAACTGCTGGGGCCTTGCTGGGAAGAGGAAGAGCTGGTTGTGTAACCTGCAGGAGCTCTGGGTGGTCCACAGGAGGAGGGCCACGCCTTCTCACAGCCACCTTGGGAGGCGTTCTTCCACCAGAAGCTTCAGGTAACTTGGAGCAGCCTGCTTTCCCCTGCCACGCTTCTACCAGTTTGTTCATAAAGTTGGGGTTCCCCAACCACTTGTGGAAGTGGACCCCCGAGCCTTCACGCCTACTCCAAGATTTTAGAAATTATTTGTTTGATACAGGGTTTATTACGCAGTTCAGTCTCGTAATCATCCTCTTGTCTCAGTTTCCCCAGCGCTGAGATTACAGTTGCGCGCCACTAAGCCTGCTTTAGGCCTGCCCGGTACGTGGTACCAGGTACGAACCTGGGTCCTTGTGCTTGCCAGGCAAGTGCTGAGACTGCGGAGCTATCTCCCCAGCTCAAGATTTTTTTTTTTATGTTTATTTTTTTATTTTTCCAGCTCAAGATTTTAGAAATTCTTATCTTGAACGTTGAAAGTTGTGATGGATAAGGGCAAATACATTTGTTCTGCTTTGGACCTACTGAAATTTCAGCAAGGTCAGGTTCACTTTGTGAACACCCATTTGTCTGTTTTATTTTTCCCAGTAAAAAAACGTATTTTGATAGAAAATGTTTCCTTTTCATAAAAACACTATGTGACACTAAAGTATGTACTTTGTTCATTCCTTAAATGTTCAATTAACATATAAGCAGGAAAGTAAAAACCCCAGTGCTCAGCTGGAGAAGACAGGAAGCGCTGCATTAGACGCCACGTAGTTCGCCTGCCTGCCTGCCTGCGCCCTTAGGTTTGGGCTCAGCATCAGGAAACGGAAAAAGTGAACGGCACAGATGAGGGCGTACAATTAAAACTAGCACATGCCCATTTATAAGTGGCAGCTGGGTGGAGTCCTGAACACAACGTGAAAGGAGAGCTGCCCTTTCTCACTGACTCTTGGGCAGGTGCGGCACTCCACTGCGCTGCCCTAGGACTCCACCTCGGGTCATCGGGCTTGAGATGCTTTCTCTGCAGCCGTGTACTGAGCGCGTCAGAGTACTTAGGTCCTGTCCTTTCAGGACATGTAACCATCCCCGGCACCGCGAAGCAGATCCAGGCGCGGTCCTCCGCGTCTCAGCTGCAGCCCCCCTCTTGGCCTCTCCGCTGGATAACCAGGCCCGGGCTGCACGGCCCTTCTCCGCGCTGCTGTTCAGAGTTTGCCAAGGAGGCATGTGGGTATCCAAAACCTGCAGGGTTTTTTTTTTTTTTCGTGCAGTTTTTAATATTCTGAATTTTACATCCTTGCCCGACTTAGTATTTCTCAATTGATCTTGTTTTTTAAATGGCACAAATATCTCATCAATTTTATTTGAAAATTAAGTTTTAAAATAACGGGGGGAAACGACTTGCAATCATATTTCAGCTCAATTATCTTATTCTGTACGATGAGGTTATGGTTAATGTCGTGGCTGAAGACCTGAAGAGAGTTCCTGGGTCTTCACTCCCTCACGGTGCCATGTTACCCGCCATTTCAAAACTGAGAATAAAACTCTTTCGTAAAGGGAAAACATTAAATAAAACATGAGCGTTCTGTGTTTGTGTAAATATTTACCTGGAAGCACACAGCGCTGAATATTTTCTCAGGCATGAGATAATAAGATGGAGATTCTTTAGTTACTTCTTCTCCCCAGTTTCTTCCAATTTTTTTCCTTGATATTTCTGTAAGACTCAGTGGCGCACTTTTTATTAATGAGAACTATTGCCGTTATGTGCATTATGTTTTAACTGTGAAGGAGGCTGACACCAACAGCAGAAGCTGGACTTGGATCTTTCACCCTCAGCAATGCGCAACAGTACCTGCAGCGCTGTTTCTTGCAGTTTATTGTAAAGCACAGCTTAACTGGATTCCTGATTTCAGCTACTCAGTTTTCAAGGCAGGTTCTTAATAATTGCTATTTATTATTACTGTTGAAAGAGTGAGGTAGCTGGAAGTTTTTGCGAGCAGCAACCTCGGGGGATTTCAATGGATAGACTGGCTGTGGCTGCTGATTCTGATGTTGTGCCATAGAAACATCGGTTAGGATTTGCCTTCGTGATTCTGGATTTTCTCTATTTTTCTCACACTGATTTGACTAATTTGCCTATGATGCCATATAGGATTTAGCTTAGAATCTGGCCTTGTGTACTTCTCAGAGAGTTACTAGGTCTAGAACCCTGGAAGCTTACTTCCTGCCCATCTGATATAGTTAGTTTGCTGTAAATTTCTACCACCATGAACCAGAGGATGTTAGAAGTCTGGGGAAAGGAACAAAATCTATCCTCCCTTCCCTCATCATGCTAATCATTCCCCAAGGCAGCAGCCAGTTGCCACATCTGAGAATGGACTTGGCTTGTGTTTGGCATTAGCAGTTACAGCTGTGGGTGCTGTCTCTTCACCAGTCACAGCTACAAATCGTTCCCAGCCCTCCCACCACACACACATGCACACACATGCACATGCACACACACACACCAGAGTCTTGTCTCTCTAGGTCAAAGCACTAGACCTACTAGGGTGATGCTTCAAACTCCGAGGGTGTCATTCTCTTTCCTTCTGGTTCGTCAGCTCTGAGGCAGGTAGCTTCTTCCTCTAGTCATGAGCCTCTGGACAACCTCACATTCGCCCTATGTTCTTCAAGCTTTCCTCTACCTGCAAAACAATTTTCTACATTAAATCAGTAGATAAAAATTTTCTAAAATGAAGTTGTAATTTTTATCTGAAAAGCTCTACTCTGTGTTTAAGTTTATATAAATATTCAAATCAGCTTAGAGGTAATAGGGCACACAAGGTATCCAAAAATGAGATAGTTGAAGCTTAGACATTTTGTAAATGATCGTTTCCCCATTACAAACAAAAGAAATCTGTTTTTTGAAACGCAGAACAGGATTTGACCTCAGCAAGCACCATCAAGCTCTTATCAGAAACGAACAGATAAGAACTTGAACCCTGCCAGCTGGGCCCCTTTGTTGCTCTGTGCTGTGTACCTCCTCGGGGAATCATCAGTCAAACTCCCCAGCCCACTAAGCCAATTTTGTCCTCTGGCTGAAAGGAGATTGCAGGAGCCCGTTCCATGCCAGAGAGGATCCCTGGCCAAGCCGGACTGTATTCACAAGGTCCACATAGAAATAATTCCTGCTGACATTTATGAAATTTCTGGATTACAGAATAAAGAGAACATTTTTAAGCTTTCATAGTAGCCTACATTTTTCACTGTGTACACTGGTTACTTTCAAGTTAATACAGTGAAATACCCAAGATAATTTATGCAAGGCAAAAACATTTTTAACTCATGATTTTTTTGTAAGTTTCAGGTGAAAATCAGCCCTGCCCTAATATTTAAACCTCTGCTGAGAATACTGAATGGCAATGTGTTGGAGCAAGCCTCTTATACCATGTAGGGTCAGCAAGAGAAGACAGACTGACAACCAGTACAACCTTCTGAGCACATCTACAATGACTTGCGGACCGTCCAGTAGACCCAATCTCTTACATGTTCAGGGACCTTCCCCATGGAGCAAAAGTATTTAACATATAGTTAAATACTACCCATATGCAAACCATAGCACTATAACAAAGTCGTAGACATTGGGTAAGTTATAAAGAAATAAGGTTTAGATGGTTCACAGTTTTAAAGGCTCACAGCTTAAGACTAGGTGATCCCACCTGTTTGTGAGAGTTTGCATCACACCACTGGGTACATGTGTGAAAGAGATCATGTGGTGAGATAGGAAGCCAGGAAAAACAAGAGGCCAGGTTTGATCTTTATATAACGATGTTCCCTCACAGAAACTACCAATATGGATTCCCTGCAGATCTATATTAACCCCTTTCAGGGGCCACATTCCCTGGGCTCCAATCAACCATCTCAACCCTGTCACAGGAAGGACCTATTCCTCCTCAGTTACCATTAGGGGACTCATTCAAATCCAAACCATGTATAATTCTCAGCAACTGGCCAACAGGAATGATAGCTAAGTGGAAAGGGAAGATGCTTGTGTGATAAAGCCTTTTGATAGTTTTCATAGGTGAAAATGAAAGGCAAACATTTCCAAACTTTCAAAGGCACAGAAAGTACACCATTCATACAACATCTCTAAAATGGAATTCTTGAAGATCTATCCAGCCCTGAGAAAGCTGACCTAGATTAGAGGTGAAATGGAAAGCCATAATGACTAGCTGTGATGTGAAGATCATGATATAAATTTAAGTTTAGTGACATGTTGCGCTAGTTTTGATTTGTGTACAGAGTAAAAACATTTAATCAGATAAGGACCCAAGAGGATTTGTGAAGCTCTGTGCTGCTGTATCTTTTGCCTGTAGCAACACTTAAATCCAATGCTTCCACTACCACATTCCAGAGGGAAAGTGTCACTCACTAGAGGTACAGTACTGAAGCGAAGCTTGGTGTTCTTAGTCACTCAAAGAGAGGTGACTTATCCTGGTGTTAAGGCAATTAATCTGCCATCTAGCAGCCCAGATCACACTGGCCAAACATCCAGATTGTGAGCCTGAATTTCTCAGTATTTTGGTATCTCTAACTACATCTTTTTGTTATACATTAACTGTCTTATGTCTTCTTAGGTTCTATGGCCCTCACTGCATTTCTTCGCATACAGATTTAATAGACAGAAGAAATAATTGTCTGTACCAAACATAGCACTGTGAGGTGCTGCAGCAAGCGGCTCAGCAGCACAGATCATAAGGAACTGTTCCTTCCATTCAGACTGAAGGCTTACATCTGAACATCTAAGTTGTCTGAGCAAGTGACCAGAGTTCTCTTTTTCTTGCTTTAAATCATTCTAATTTTCTGTTGTGAATTTATGGTGCATAATAATCACATGCATCCTGGGACTCAGTACTATGAGTGTGCACTTCTAACTGGAATCAATTTTATTTACCTTTCACCTCAGTCCCCTTCTTCCCCAGATCTTCTGCCATTTCTCAGGTGTTAGAAATACTATATGATATTAACTTCTATAGACATAGGAGACTTATTTCACTTACTATTTTGTCTTAGATCAAACCATTTATCTGAAACATGATTCAAAATTACTCTTCAACACTAAGTAGTATTTCAAGATGTATTTGTATGCCACATTTTCTTTATTCATTCACCTTTGGTTTGGAATATAGGCTGCTAGCATAAATTAGCTGTTGTTATGGTCTATGTCTGGGAGTCCCCAAAGCCCCATGCACTCATGGAGGTTGGGCTCTTCAGACATTGTAGAATCTAGAGTTTGTGACCGATTCATGATCCAGTGCTGAGATTAAGGGTGTAGGTGCTACACCCATCCTAGGGCAGGTGGCCTATACAAAATATAAGGTACAGAAAGAGGCTTGAACACTCTCACCCTTTGTTGCCTTGTGACCTCTATCCACCATTATCTGTTGACACACTGCCATGTCACCCTGCCTTGGAGCCAGTCAATGATGGACTAAAACCTCCACAAACTGATAGTTAAATAAACTTCCTCCTTTAAAGTTGAGTGTCATTTTTTTTTTCAGCAACAAGAAAAGTAACAGACAGTTATTGTGAGTTGTGGTGCTATAAACATGGATATGCACATATCACTGTAATATAATGGCTTTAACTTGTTTGGGAAAATGCCCAGAAAAGGCCTAGATTGATCAATTGAATTTCTACTTTTAGTTTTATGAGGAATCTCTATGATTTTCATAGAGGCTGTGTTAGTTTACATTCTCGCCAAAAATGTGGAAGTGTTTCTTTTCCTCCCCAAAGAATTTGTTGCTTATGTGAGTTTGTAATGGCAGCTATCTTATGTTGGAACATCAGTGCTATTTCAGTCTTCATTTTTCTGATGACCAAAGGTGGTGAAAATCTTTTCATGTTCTTTGGCTGTTTTTATTTCTTCTGTGAAGTGCCATTCACTTCAATTTTCCATTTTTACACTTGGACTTTTATTTTGGGGGTCTGAACTTCTTGAGTTCTTTATGAATTCTAGACATTAATCTGTTATTGGAAAAAATAGCTCTCAAAGTTTTAACTTTTAAACTTTTGGTGTATTGCTTCTTTCCTTTGTTAATTGTTTTTGATGTATGGAAGCTTTTTAATTTGATAAAAATCTCATTTGTTGACACTTGATATCATGTATTCTGTGATTATAGTAGTCATACATTATCAGTTGAAGCTGAAAGACATGAAGGAAGACTGGATTAATACAGCCTCCGAGATCTCAGAGTCTACTCTGGGCTGTGAGTCCCAAGCCACTGAAACTCTTACATTCATTGAGGGTTACAAACAGGCTAGAGAATGTGCATAACTAATCTGTTGTTAACAATTTGATATTTACATTGCCTTACATTGCCTTTGGGCATTCACCAAACTCTATGACTTACTTATCACTAGCTGGTAACTTCCCAGGTAAAGGAACAAAGAACAGCCAAGGCGCCTCCTCCAGGAATCTGTTACATCATCTCCAGCTTGGGCATTCCAAGGGGGAATTTCCTTAGGCTCTGTTCTTTGTTCCTTGCTCCCTCAGGACAGTAAGCTTCCTTTGTCTCCTATCACTGCATATGGTTATGTTCTTGAGTCTTTACATATTTCTATATTGTCAAGAGTTTATACTTTTTTTTCTTGCAGCAGATTCATTGTTTCTGTCTTTGTATGTAGTTATTTGATAACATTTTGATTTGATTTTAATACAGAATAAATGATACATATGTCAAAAATCTGTGTCAGAGGTGCTGGGAGTTGTTTTTGCAGCTTTTATTCTTTTAGTGATTAGAATTTTTTTTTGTTTCAGTACCATGATATTGTTGTTAATCAGTTTCTTATAATGAAAAAACAGTATCTAGCCTACAACATTATTAAGAGAGCTTAATGAAGCATTACATTCAAATAGGCATGAGTTTTTGCAATATTATAAATAATGAGTAACAAAATACTCGATACATTTATTTTACATGTATATCATGTTTATATTTCTATAATTATATGAAACAGTTAAATCACTACAATGTATTTCAGTAATTTTATATCTCTATAATGTGATTTAAATGTAAAACGGAATTCTCAAATAAATACATTGAAAGTGGCTCAATGTTGAAATAACATAGGCAATAAATTTTAATAGGATTACATAGAAGATAAAATGGTAAATATTTTGTAGGAGATGTAAGCACACCCATAATTTATTCTGTGTATTTTGATCTTCAGTGTAGGTATTTTGTGAATACAATTAACAATTTAATATTAACAATAAAATAACAGTTCTGTTCCTTGGACATGAAGGAAAGGAATACTATTAAATGCACAAAACATTCTCAAAAATTGATTATATTTACTTTCTCCACACATATGCTTTATAAGTATTAATAATGATGTTTCAACTACATTGAACTAAGGAGTACCATAGCCATTAGAAAAGCATGCTCTGAGGCGGATAGATCCCTGTAGTGTGGCCCTGAGTACTGTGCATATTCCTTCAGCTCTTCCTTCCTGCCAGTGCACTTCTGCTGGGCTTCCAGGATAACAGAAAGCATTTTTCTCCACCACGCTCTGCTGCCTTGAGCTTTGCTCCTTGAATGATGCTGACTACATGCTGAATCTCATGAAGCCATGAGCTCAGTGAAGTATTTCTTCTTTCAAATTGTGGGCTTTGGCTCTTGGATCTCAGTGATAGGAATTGTTGCTATTACTTCACCTCACAATATTATTTAGAAGTCTTGGAATGGGCTTGACAGGAATTTGAGCAGTTTTAGAGATGAGGGGCTAGAGACACCTCAGAGGCCTATACACAGATTGGTGGGCTCTTCCCATTGGAGCTCAGAAAACAGGACTGCTTCTGGGACAGTGAAGGTCAGGCCCAGAAATTATGCTATGGGTACTGGGGGCTATAGCCTGATGTATAATGAGCATCAAGGGCAAAAGGAAGAGAATAACAATTTGCAAAAATTAAATTCTGCCCAGAAGTACTAAATGTAATGATGGTGCCAACGAAATGTAAGGTCTGAAAGGATCAGCACAATTAAAAATAAATCACATACTTGTATATACATTAAAAAGATGCCTTAAAGATATCTCAGAAATCAGAAAGATCCACCCATTCCTGGCTCAAAGGTACAAAAGTATAAACTTTTCATTGTTTTAACAGTCTCTGTAACATTGCTTAAGAAGGGGCTCCTAGGGCCTTGGTTCCTGGGATTCATTTCTCTCTACACTGCCATCCAAGCAACAGAAACTACCAAATCCATGTCCTAAGAGGTTGACTACTGCTTCCATGACAGCAGGCCTTGGCATTATAATGTGACGCCACCTTACCAGCATGCAGGGAGCAGTAGATGTGGGACAGGGAGGCATGAGAGGTCAGGCACTGTGATCCTGAAAGGGAAATATGACCTGCTGTGAGCCTGAAGCTGGAAGTGTGGTGGAGACTGCAGCACTCAGAGATGCTGAGAGCATGGAGGCTCCACCAACGAAAGCTGCAGGATGTGAGTGGATGCAGGCAAGAGAGGAGCTATTCGGGGTGCAGCGTGCAAGGCCTGGGAATGTGGCCACTCACACCCTTGGAGTTTGTCAGATTTCGAACTGAAGGAGTCGCTGTTTGCCTGTTGGGTATCAGATTTGTTTTGGTCCAGTTCTTTTCTATCCTCTTACTCCTCTCCTATGGAATGGGAATGTTTGTCCTGTACCATTGTACTTTGTGATTATATAACTTATCTTTTTATTTTTTGCACAGATTCACAGCTAAGAATTTGCCTTGGATCTCACAAGAAACTTGGGCTGTGAATACTGCTAAAACTGTTGAGACTTCCCAGGAAGTATTTTACCATATTGACTATACAGAGAAGAATTATATTATGTTAGTTGAATTGACTTTATCTATATTTGGATGTTACATTTTGCTCAAAGAGATGTATTTCCTCTAAAGTTGCCAATGGGGATCATTAAGCCCAGTGTGTCAGCTTCATTGGATTATGAAGATAATCCAGCAGATTAGTAAAGCAAGATCCTACGTATGTCTGTGCAGGTCACCGAGGTGTGAGCTTAGATATGACACATGGTTGCTAACCTATTTCTCTGCTGCTGTTGCCCTCCTTGGCTTTTTGATGACCATGAACTAAGCAAGCAATTCTTTACACAATTTTTTCTCTTTTGGTGCCAGGGATTGGACTCAAGATCTTGCACTTTCCAGGCAAACACTTATTGCACTGAACTATCTCCCCAGCCTT
>NDGN011422519.1:0-19886 GCA_002564285.1 Tympanoctomys barrerae
TATAGGGTGTTCAGGGTCTCACTACTAGATCAGACTCATAGTGATCCGCCTGTTTACAACCTCACAAGTGCTGGGATTACAGGCTCGAGCCACCATGCTCAGTCTCATTTGCAGTCTCAGTGCACCCCTGGGGCAGGGCTGACACACAGCAGGCCCAGGGATTGAACCCCAGCCCTTGCACCTGCAGGCGCTTTAATCCGCTGAGCTATTTGGCTGGTCCTTCTTTTTTTATTCATTATTTATTTGTTTGTTTATTTATTTATTTATTTATTTTGGTAGAACCGCCTTCTTTTTATTCTTGTCAGTAAGTATTCATAGCACACAGTGGCCGCATTCATTGTGGGGAGCCTGCACACCACGCAGTGCATCCCAGCTCCTCTTCCCCTCCCCCCAAAGGCTAACTTTTTTTAATTTACCTTTTTTTGTTTGTTTGTTTGAACCAGAGTCTTGCTTTGCAGTTCAGCTTGGCCTTAAATCCACTACTGAGTCCAGGCTGGCCTCAGACTCAGCAATCGTTGTGCCTCAGCCTCCCCAGTACTGGGATTACAGGCATGCTCATTTGACCTTGAGTAGAATTTGTATGTTTTCCTCCCATCAAGTTTGAAGGGGACATGGTAAAGAACCATGTGAAGCAGAGCTCACCCAGTGGGTTTTTGTAAAAGCAGCAAGGCATACGATTTCGTACCTGAAACAGAGGGCAAAAGGTCCATGTGTAGGGAAAAAAGAGAGACAGAGTTCTTTATCAGGCTCAGAAGAACACAAGGTGCACCAGGTGGGAAGATCTCAGTAAACATCAGTGGTCAGAGGTCTCGAAATGCACCGTGCTTCGGTGCGCAGAGGCATCTGGTGTAAGCGTTTGGGTGTCCTCAGAGGTCTCGGTGCTTGGAAGAGCCCATGCTGCAGCTTACCTCTTTTACAACATCCTGTGTTCGCCGAGGACAGCCCTGGTGCAGAGCTGGAACAATGCCGCTGCTGACAGACAGGTGGGGTGCTGGCAAAGTCAGGCCTGAGTCGAGCCTGACCGATAAAATCTGTGCTGGTACTCTTAAAAGAGGAACTTGGTAAAACAGGACAAGGAAAAGCATTTTAATTGTAACTTATGCTCATGTACAAGTAATGAAAACTAATCTTGCTGTCTGTATTCTATGGTTGAAGTAAAAATTCTCCATCACTTGATGTCTTAAAAGCTTGAAACTTACAAGTATAAAAAAGCTGTTCAGTCAAACTTCAATTTTGCATTTCTACTCAGAATCCGTTTCTGCTAATTTGGAAGATTCTCTTCGTGAGTGTTCATTCTCCTTGTCATCAGTGTTCTCTAGACTGAAATAAGAATCCATTCAATTTTATTTTCTTCCCAATAGAAGCAGTTAGTTGCTCAAAAAATTCACATAGAAGAGAATGAGGACAGAGACACAGGACTGGAACAGAGACACAATAAGGAAGATCCAGACTGCATCAAAGCCCAGGTGCCCTTAGGGGACCTGGATCTGTACGACGGGACATACATAACTTTGGAGAGCAAAGACATCAGGTAAAGAAGTGTCCTTCTAAAAATAAAGTTGTTTTTATGAAAAGATCTTTCTCGAAGCAGTAAGAAATTGTTTCTACTATGAGAATAAGCGTTCATCACAGGTGAATTCACTGAGATTTCAAAGTTCTAAATATATGCTGTACATAGAGTTCTTATAAATCAACTAAAAAAAAAATGAATACTGCAGTAGAAAGTTGGGTGGTTCATAGTAAACAGTGAAATACAAGAAAAAACATTTCTCAGAAATACCACATAAGGACAAATTGGAACAGTGGTTTTCAGCTGGGATTACAGGCATGCTCCACTGTGCCCCATCTCGATGGCCAGTGAAGCATGTGGTGTGGAAAAAGTATTTAAAACTCAGTAACTAAAAATGCAAGGAGGCTGTACCTGGAAGCATAAGTTGGTTTAACACTTCTAGGAAGAACTTAGCAGTGTCACACTATATCCATTTTGAAGACCACGGTCTTAACATTCTGCGAACTACTGCTATTTTCTAATTCTTGACTTCTTTAATTTGAATTCCCAAAATATCTGACTCCTTATACAGCTATGTGAAAAGATACGAATATTGCTTAATATTGGTTATGAAGTTAAGGTACTGTAAGAATAGGAGGAAAATTTAATATTTCTTAAAGTACTGCTTATCCTTTTATTAAATTTCTTGCTTCTCCTTAATTTTAGCCCTGAAGACTATATAGATGCACAGTCGCCTGTCCCTCCAGACCCTGAGCAACCTGATTGTACTAAAATTCTAGAACTTCCATATAGTATACATGCTTTCCAGCACTTGCGAGTAAGTAGAGAACTGTACTGATTTGTTTTGTTTTCTTTATTTTTCTCTTCTCTGGTCTCTTGCTTATAAAAGCGTTTTCTTCTTTTGGTCCACACAGCTTTATAATGTGACAAACCTGTCCTACTTCTTAAAATACCTTCGAAATAAATGCTACGAGATCCTCAATTATTTGTGACCCTTTATATCCTATCATCTCCTTTACCATGTTCTTCAATCTTTTTCTTTTCTAGGGTGTACAAGAGAGAGTTAATCTTTCTGCACCTCTATTGCCTAAAGAAGATCCAATCTTCACATACTTATCCAAGCGTTTGGGAAGGAGTATAGATGACATTGGTCACCTCATTCATGAGGGCCTGCAGAAGGTAAGTCAGCAGTGGCTCAGACAGCCAGAGACTGTGCAAACAGAAAGTACTTTTCTCTCAAAAAATGCCTGTCTACCAAAGCCTCATATAGTCATGGGGAGGGAGAGAGGAAGAAGGGGGGGGTACTTTTCAGAGGCAGCTGGATCCAGAGTTTGTGATTGATTCATGATCCAAAGCTAGGAGTGAGAGTGTGAGTGCTACATCTACCCTAGGTGGGTAGCCTGCATGCAGTATAATGGACACAAAGAGGCTGGTCTTTTCGTCTTGCTGTTGCTGTCTTCCACAGCCATGAGCGGCTGCCCCTCTGCCACCCCGCCTTGGAGCCAGACAGTTACGGACTGAAACCTCTACAAATTGAGCTAAATAAACACTTCTCTTAGGAAAAAAAAAAAAAAGGCCTGCCTTTTATGGTACATATCTATAATCCCAGCACTCAGGAGGCTGAGGCAGGAGGATTGCCTCAAGCGCAGGGCTAACTTGGACTACATAGTGAATTAAAGGCCAGCCTGAACTACATAAAAGACCCTGTCTGCATGAAGGAAAAAAGTCTTCTCATTTGTAATTGTGCAAAGGACAGTCCAAAATTACTATATTGATGTACACTACATTTCAAATGTGAATAGACTAGCTTCCTTTATCAGGAGGAGATACAAAGTTTTATCAAAATCATCAAAAAAAGGAAATAATACATTAATATATGCAGCAAGGTTTAATAGGCTGGGAGTGGAAGAAAATTTAAGTCATATCTGTACATAATACATAGATTATAATGAGCCAAAAAAATCATCACCAACCATAAAATCCTCTGTAATTTTTTTTATTTTTAAGAAAACAGCTATTTAAAAATCTGTACTAGGGAACTGGGCATGGTGGCACATACCTGCAGTCTCAGCTACTTGGGAGACTGAGGCAGGAAAAACACATTAACCCACAAGTTTGAGACCAGTCTGGGTAACATAGGGAGACACCCCCCCACCACCACCACCCTTCCTCTATCTCAGGAAAAAAAAAAGAAAGAAAAGAAAAGAAAAACAGTGAAAGAAACAGGAGGTTATGTAGCAAAACTCAGGAATTTAAATGTATCATTCAGGATGACATGGGAATTTAGAAAACAGTTTCGCTCTTCTGTATGCATAAGGAATGTCATAAAGTGCAGGTTAGTTTCTAAGTAATATTACAGTGATCTTTAACAGAAGGCATACTTACATTGTTCATTGCATGCATAGCTCTGTATATCAAGAAAGGAATTTTTAGATAAAACTACAAAAATACTTTTAAGTGTGTCCTATGAGCATTTGTGAGGCTAAGGTACCGCCTTTCTGAAGGCAGTGTGAACAACTCACGTTGGCAGAACTGGAGGGGTCGCAGCAGAAAGCACACGGTGCTGGGCTGTCTCTGAGCGCTGTAACTGCCCAGCCCCTCCCTGTGTTCAGCAGCCTGGCTGAAAGTGTCTGCACTCTGGCATTAGCAGGTTTTATTGCGAAATCATCAGCCTGCAGTGGTGAACTCACTGTCTAGCCCTTCTCTCTGAGACTAGCAGGTGGAGGGGAAGAAAGTTCAGCGCTGAGCAGGGCTGTGTTTCAGGACGAGCACCTGTGCTAAGCCACCTGTGCTCCTAGCCCTCTCCTCTCCATAGCATACAGAAAACACTGCTGTCACTCTTGGGTTCCTTTAGGAGCTGTGTGTCAGGAACCTGGGACAAAGATATTTTTTCATACCACAGACTGAGAAGCCTGAAAAACATAATTTCCTATGGTTCTAGAGGCTGAGAAGCCTGAGGTCATCGGGCCTCGGTCTGGTTCCTGGTGGAGCCTGACGACCCGGCTTTCAGATGGCACCCTTCTCGTTATGTCCTCTTGTGGCCTGCTGTCTGTGCACACAAGATGTGCATGTAGAGATAGGACAGGCTTTGTCGTCTTTTCTTCTGAGAGTACTGACTTTACTGACCCCAGCCCCCACTGCTTCTGACCTCACGTACCCCTGATCTCCTGCTTACGAGCCCTGTAGAGTTCAGGGAACACAGGCATTCATTCATTCATTCCGTACCTCGTGTTTCACAGCAAAATCCAGACCAAGGTAGCTCAACCCTGGTGAGCAGGAGGGCGGATGGTAGGGAGTGAAACAGAGAACAGACCAGGGCCAGAGTATGCGGGCTCTGAAAACCGGTATTAGGGGTTTAGATTTTATTCCAGGTGTCTGGGAAGCTGGACCAGAGGAGTGTTGTGACTCAGTTAATACTTTTTAAGAGATGACTCTAAATACTGTACGGGAAAGCAGCTGCAGGTCCTTTGGACTGGGAACTGTTAGTGGTGCAGATGGAAGGACCTGAGCTTCAGGGCATATTCAGGAGTGCCAAAGCTGGTGAGTCATAGTGAGGAATGAAGGCGAACGCAGAACAAGGAGAACCCGCCAATTTGACCTGGGCAACTTGAAGGAGGAGCAGGGTTTGGTTATTAAATTTGAAATTCCTGTGAGAGTTTAGGATTCCAGGGAGATCAGAGCTGGGGGCGCAGATAGAATGATTGTTGCATGAGAAATATGCAGAGCCCTGCCCCGGGTGGAAGATGCAGTTAGAATCCTGGCTCCATCCTGAGGGACCCCCACCTGAGGTTCTGAAGACAGCGAGAAATCCAAGTGGGGTCCCAGTGAACATGGTTCCCTGAGAGCCAAGGAGAAATGCTCACAGGAGGCAGAGAGTGACTTACAGTAACATCAGACCATGTGAAGATTTGGGGCGCTCTGTTAAGCGGCCTTATAGAAAGGCTCTTCCTTGTATTTCTCTTTCCTCCAGATGCTGTGTTGGGTGGAGTGCTCTGCTAGCATGTTCTTTTGAAGAGTTCACGTAGAATGTTTAATTGAACTCATTGTGCCATTGTACAATATCAAGTCTGAATATGAAAGTTAGAAGTAAAAGCATTTGTCAATTTGAGGGAAAACAGTCTTCTCAACAAAGCTACCAAGAAGAAGACAAAACCTGTCCCTCAGTTATGAAGGAATGTGCTGTCCCTTCAGCAGACACGCAGAGCAGAAGTTCACGTCAGTCTGCTCATAGTGCTACATCTGATCACGCCAGCTGAAAATCATGTCTTCCTTAAACTTAGAATGCCTAGATAATGCCAAGTTATTATTTAATCTTTAACATATTTTTAAATAACTGTATATTAACCTATATTACCAAGAATTTTTTAAAAAATGAAATAGCTGACCATGTCAGAAATTCAGACTTGATAAAAATCTGTAAGAGAAAGTGAATGTTATCATCAAAACTTGCTTTTATAATATGTTTCTTGGGGGCCAACCAAGTAGCTCAGCGGATTAAAGCCCTTGCAAGTAGGCACAGGGGCCGGGGGTCTGATCCCTGGGCCACCATGCCAGCCCAACTCCCTGGGACATGCTGAAATGGTGGTTGAGACTGGGCATTGTGGCACACACCTGTAATCCCAGTTCTCGGAAGGCTGTAAACAGGCAGATCACAACAAGTCTGATCTAGTAGTGAGACCCTGAACACCCTGTAGACCCTTCCCTAAAATAAAAAAATAAGATAGAAAAATGTTTCTTGGATTTTGATTATTGCATATTTGTAGTTAAAGCTTTATGCCCACAGGATTTATTAGTGTGAGCGTATGGGTCAAAGGGTAATGACGGTTTTAAAGCTTTTTATGAATATGTCAGGTTATCCCCAGCAATGCTATAGTACCTTAACATTTGTATAGCTAATACGTGAAGCTAATATATAGTACCGTGTAGCTACCTGTGAGGTGCTGACATTCTTTCTAATCTTTGCCAGTTCATAATGAAACTTGCAGCTTTTAAATGTTTCTTTATGACATTAGATGGTTCACATGCTTATTGGCTATTGAGCATTTTTTGTCTGTTTATATTTTTGGCCCATTATCTTTTTTTCTTTGTCTTTATATTTAGCTATTTAATGAGCTCTTTATAAAGCTATTAAACCTGACTGTCATGTACAGAGTCCACCAAAACAATGTATGCATCAGAAAAAACTTCTATAAATAATTTAGTGCTAAATTTATTGAGACATCCTGAGATTAATACAAGTTACCTTTGGCCTCTCTAATTACAAGAGGCACTCACAATGGTGCCCATTAGCTTCCAAACATGTATTATACCATGAACTGTCTTTTTTTTTTCCTGAGTATATGTTTCCCAGTTTATTTTAAACATTATGGTTTTTTTCCCTAAGCAGAAATTTAAAGTTTTGACTACTTGAGTTTAAACTGAGTTTTTGACCTGGTTCAGTTTAGTATTTTAACTTTTTTTTTTTTTTTTTTTTTTTTTTGGTAGTACTTGTACAATGGGTTGAACCCAGGACCTTTTACATATTAGGTAAGCTCTTTAACACTGAGCTACATACCTAACCCTTTTTTTTAAGGAGAACTACATTGAGTTGCACAGGCTAGACTCAAATCAGCAATCCTCCTTCCTCCACCACCCAAGCAGCTGAGATCAAAGGTATTTTTCACCCATCCTAGCAATATTTTGACCTTTAGATAGTCAAAGTTCAACATATATTAGAGGACAAAAAGTCCCAGTCTCAAAGGAAGAAGTATATCTGAACTTTCTGTTTAACTTGGCAAAATAATAATGTATACTTAAGATTTCATTTTTAACAATGTAAAGCTTTCAATTAGATTCTAAATACCCTTAAAATGACAAATAAAAATTCATCTTTCACAAAAGCATAAGCCTAAAATGTCTGTCTTCATTCAGATATTCCCGAAACAAAAAATTTTATAAAACATTAATTCCAGGAAATTCTTATTAAAGCCACTGGCATTTCCACACAGGGTAAGCCCTACCTTCTGAAGTCCTGAAGTAGGGTCCAGCAGGTTGTGGGTACATGATGAGATTTCCTGCTGCTCCCAGCTTGGAGCTGGATGATCTGTCTATGAAGATCATGCCTGGGGTCCTCTGTAGCTCATACCCAGGCCGCCGTACGAACAGAGAGAGCTTGTTCATACTTCTGCTTTGGTATGACTCTTAACTAGTCTTGCCCTTCTTCATCTTGAAGTTCAGAAGAGCCAGAGTATTAATGATGCTCATTTTGATCATTTTCAGTTAAAGAAACTGTTTGAGTTGCATCGATTGTTGTTCTGTTTAATCTCTAGAACTCTTCCTCATGGGTACTGTATAACATGGCTTCATTTTACTGGAGGATAAAAAATGAACCGTATCAAGTAGTGGAATGCGCCATGCGAGCGCTTCACTTCTCCTCTAGGTAAGAGTTCTCTCTATCTGGGCCTCTTGACTTTCTGCTTTACTCAGGACAGTTAAAGACATGAGACAAGAAAGTAGCAGTGCTGTAGTCCACTCACTTTCTCTTACTCAACAAAATTAGTCTCAGCACAGAAGTTGAGAGTGATAATTGTGCAATAACTGTACTTTCCAATTTCCAGGAAAGACAAATATGTATAAGGTAGATGCCTTGTGATTTGCTTGAGACATGCATGCACAGACCTTGACTAGAGGAATTACTGTAAATTTAACATTTCTTAAAACCCCTAAATGAGTTGTAAAATCATAAAGTGTCTGCCAGATCTTAATCTTTGTGGCAAAATACATAATTTTCAGATTGAGTAAGCACCATTACTAATTTACAAATGAAGCACTAGGATTCTTACTCTCTCTACCCATTAACAGACTAGAAAAGTTTTCCTAAGCCTAGTGACTTTAAATGTCGTGTTTCCTTGTCGGCTAATGGTGCGTGATCATGGTGCACATGCTTTTCTCCTAACATCTAGTTATATCTCCTCTTTAGGCACAATAAGGACATTGCCTTGGTCAACTTAGCTAACGTTCTCCACAGAGCGCACTTCTCTGCTGATGCTGCGGTTGTGGTCCATGCTGCTCTGGACGACAGCGACTTCTTCACCAGCTACTACACACTGGGAAACATATATGCGGTAAGTACCCCTTTTGGTTTCATGAGCTGTACCAGTTTTTACTTTGGGGGATTTTTGTTTTCTCAAAAGAATGTTTCTCTTATCCCTTCTTCCTTTGCTCTGGACAATGGAAAATAAAAAATTAAGGGAGTCAATCCAATACTAGATCATTAATGGTCCTGGTCTCTTTGACAAAAAAGAAAAATGATTGCACTGATTGGAATTCTGTGCAGGATATACCCTTAAGCACAGCAGTGCCCTTGTATAATGGGGATTGGGTCACTGGTAAAAGTAATGTTTACTGCAGAATGAAATGTAGATGTGCTTTCATAAATCATGAGGGTTTTCAACAGATGTGGCAAAGCCCTGACTTACCTGTCTTCCCCCATGTGTACGTGTGTGTGTGTGTTTTTGTCTCTTCAGATGCTTGGGGAGTATAACCACTCAGTGCTCTGTTATGACCATGCTTTGCAGGCCAAACCTGGGTTTGAGCAAGCTATAAAGAGGAAGCATGCTGTCCTATGTCAGCAGAAACTGGAGCAGAAATTGGAGGCTCAACATAGGTAATTAGGGAGAGCAAATCACCGAAGTGCTAGATCATTAGGCAGACCTGTAGGTTATTATCACTGTCTACTTGATTGTGAGAATTAAGAAAGAAATTCCTTCATAACTGGAAGTCCTATTTCTTTTTTCCAAATCCAAGTGATTTAGCACAATTCAGTGATTGTATATGGGACTCTAACACCATTGATTCCAGGACCTAGGGAGGGTTTGCACTTAGTTCTCCGTGATTTTAATCATGAATTACTGCTCCGAACATAGATGGAGCTGGGAAGGCTGCAAGGTACAACAGTCCTGTTGATGACATTTTTATTTTCATAGACTTAATTGTAGCAGTAAAATCACATGTAATTCGGTATTTGATCTTTTTCCCCTGGGCTCCTAAGGTTGGACTGTTCTTTTTTTTTAGTTAAGTGTCATTGAGAGACATTATGTGACCTACATTTTAATCAGACTTATGTGTTAAATTATGCAGTAATGGAATTTCTTATACTTGGTCCTTGCAGTATACTTAATAAAATATGTTTGATTCCATAAATAATAGACAGTTAAAAACTTCACATAACTCAGAAGTAAATTATTCATTTCAGGATTAGCTTTAATATTTTGTGTGTATTTTGGTTATTATAGATATTAAATGTCACTTAGAGCCCATTAAATTTTTATGTTTACATCTGCTGCTTAAGCATATGTACTATAAAAAAAAAGAATGATAACTTGCCTATTTTGTCAGGCTTCTGTTATATCTACTTAGAACTTATCTTGGTTGAGTTTCTTCAAATTTTATGTTCTCAATAATTGAGCTTATTGTTTTTACACGATTCTAAAGATCCTGAGTCTCCATATGGTACAGTGTAGACGGTAATAAAGTTTTGGTGATGTAATGTAATCAGGGAGCTGATTTTTTAAATCAAATGGTAAAAAATATTTCTATGCAAAATTTTTATAGCTTTCCCCAAAGTCTATAAAACAAGAAGACAGAGGGTAAAGGCAGGGTACTGTGGTCCTAAATCTTACCTGTCTTTAGGCTAAACCAAAAGAAAAAGTAAAACCAAGAAAAAGATTCTAGGAAAGCTTTGAATGTCAGTGGAGCTAATACAGATTTTGTGGAGGAAAGTAGAGTTCCTATATATGTAAATGTCCATCGAGTATTGTAATTTGTATTTTTATTATTTTTTTAAATTTTATTTATTTATTTTGTGGAACCAGGGACTGAACTCAGGCCCTTGCGCTTGCCGGGCAAGTGCTTATTCTACTGAGCTATCTCTGCAGCCCCTGCAATTTTTATTTATGGTGTTTATCCTTTTTTACCTTCTGTTTGACCAGATGCTTTATTTAGCCATTTGTTGACTGACGTAGCAGTGCTGGGATGAAACCCAGAACCTGGCATATGCTAGACATACACCTTACCACTAAGCTCTAATCCCCAGCCCTCAATTTATCTGTTAACTGATGTAAAAAAAACATAAAATTACACATTTTCATGGGGGACCATGTGACATTACCATACATAGACACTTTGTATAATGTTTACTTCATGGTAACATCCATATTCCACCATGAAGCTATAGTAACTTTGACAACATCTTTTTTTTTTTTTTTTTTTTTTTGATTGTTTTGTTTTGTTTTTTGGCAGAACCGGGGATTGAGCTCAGGCCCCATTGTGCTTGCCAGGCAAGCACTTACTTTACTGAGCCATCTCCCCAGCCCCCAACAATGTCATTTTGCTGATGGCTACAGAGAAAGCGAGCATCAGAGGATCGGGTTTTGGGGAGAGGCATCATTCAGCTCTGAGGGGACTGTCGAGCCCCCTTGGGCCGCCTCTCCACTCATCTCCCAGAGTGGCACCCGGGGGCACAGGACAGCCTGATGTGTTTTCTATGGCAGCTCAAAAGCACAGCGCCAAATTTGATGTTGAGATGGTGGTCATTAAAAGAAGGGGTTGCGTTCACATCTTGTCCTCAGGCTTGGTAAAGAACAACATCTACTGGTTTTTTGCCTTGCTATTCTTGAACTTGTATACAAGGTTTTGGAATGTTAAAAAGGAAAAAACAATTTCTGCTAAGAATCAGAAATACTGTGCATCTAAGTATTTAAAATTCATGATTTTAAAGTTCTTTCTTTATACTGAAAAATGAAGATCCCTCCAGCGCACACTGAATGAGTTAAAAGAGTATCAGAAGCAGCACGACCACTACCTGAGACAGCAGGAGGTCCTCGAGAAGCACAAGCTCATTCAGGAGGAGCAGATCCTAAGAAATATCATCCACGAGACTCAGATGGCCAAAGAAGCGCAGTTAGGTGAGTGGCAACTCCGCGTGGAGACAGGCCAGGGCACGCCTTGGTAGTGAGGCCCGCTTTTTCACTCAGCCTTAAGTGCGTTTATGGCTTTCCTGGATTTGACGATCAAGCCTCCTCATAGTGGTTATACAAGAAAACAAAGCCAGGTCTTTAGGGGTTAGGAATCTTGTATTTTTTCAACTGTAATCAGTCTCCAGGAGACTGTTGAAATGCAGATCCTGACTCACGCACAGGTCTGAGGAGGGCCTGGAAATTTCCTAAGATGCGTGCACATCTGAACTGCTGGGTGTAAAACCTGCCCTGGGACTGTGGAGGCCATACACTGTGCGACGAAGCCAGGTGCCTGTGGAAACAGCGCGTGCGTATTCCAGCTGACCTGGGCGGGAAAGCTAAACATCCTGTTTTTTTCCTTGGCCCCCTAAAATCAAACACCATTTTAGAAGACTTTTAAACTAGAAGTTGTCTCAGGTGGGCATTCTTCACCTGGCCAGTGGATTCATTTCAGGGGACTCTGAAATCATTTCTAAACTTGTATGTGGAATTGTTTATGAACACAGCTTTTTTTTCTGGAAAATGATATATAGCTATTATTAAAATTTTAGTGTTTGTGACCCTGAAAATAGAATCACTAGTGACCCTAATGGGAAACTTAAGTGAGCAGGGATCAATGACTCAGTTATTTCTAGAATATTTTGTTTGGATTAAATCCCAAATGAGCAGATCTGGCAAGTTGACACCAGACACTAAGTTAGTAGAGCCCCTTAAATTACATCCTCCTCCCTTGACAAATACACTGGTCTCACATGTTTCTTAGCCTTTGGACCTTCTCTCTGAACATTTTATGAGCTATTTTGAGTATGAAGAATACATTCAGTCTTTAACATGGTTTGTTGCTAAGTCTATTCTAAATTGTAGTCAGAGCTCATTCGTATAAATTTGGAACAGAATTAGGAAATGGGGGAGCCTAGGAGATAGCTCAGCAGCACAAGCACCTGCTGGGAAATATATAGGGCACAGTCTCTCCAGAAACATAACCAGAGGCCTTTGGAACTACATAATCAGTAGCTTTTACTATCAGAGTATACTTGACGACGAGACACCTCAGCGATCGTCTGAGGGAGCACCTCAGCTTTACAAATAAAGAAGCTGAAGCTTGTTTGGAATAATTTGATTTAGTTGGTAACCAGTGTTCTGTATACACATGCCTTCTGAGTAGGCCGCGTGCTGGGCTCCAAGGCACATGGCGTGGAGACGGAAGGCCTGGGGCTGAGGAAAGCGGGCAGGCATTGCTGCTGCCCGTGCTCATCGCTCCTGTGGGTTCTGTCTCATTTCAGGAAATCACCAGATATGCCGGCTGGTCAACCAGCAGCATAGTTTACATTGCCAGTGGGACCAGCCTGTGCGCTACCATCGAGGCGACATCTTTGAAAATGTGGACTACGTGCAGGTCTCTTTCTTGGTCTCTTCTGCTTCTTACTAGCTTTTGTATATCTGAGAGTAATATCATGTTTCCTTCCCATGATTCCTTGTATATCTGACCCTTAAAATTTGTGTCGTTTAAATCTCTCAGATTTTTGACTGTTATCTTTGTGAAGTTAGATTTTGTTGTGAGTACTCAGTTACCTCTTGGATAATGTGCTGTTCCCCGAAGTACCACCCATGAATGCCTGGGCATGTGCATTTGATTCTTCTCTCCTTTAGCATGGGAGCTAGAGTTGAACTGTTGTTACTATTTAACTGAAAACTTTTATCTCACTTCTAAAGCTATTATAGAAAACCTGCCTGAAATTTGAAAGTGCTCTTTCCTGAAATCATCAGTCTCATTAGTTTGCCTCAACCAAAAACAAACAAAATTATCATTATCTACAGAGAATGTTTATTGAGCACTATTGCTAGATGCATGCTTTCTGTCACCTCTTGGTCTCTCTATATACACACACACACACACACACACACACGTATACAGAGAGTAGACATGTTCACGCCAGTACACATCTATATATACACACCATCCTAGCCTAATATAGTGATACAGAACAGCATGAAACTGTTGTCGATGCTGAGTAAGTAACACAGGGAATAAGCACAACCAGAATTCCCAATCGCCTATAAAAGGATACTGGAAATGAAATAATATTCATACTGTGTTGGGTAAGACCTATCAGGACTAATCAGAAATAGAAATATTTACAGAGATAAGCAGCTTAGAAAAGAAACCAGGAAGGTGTCTGTAGGCAGATAAATCATAAACTTAGAGCCTTTTTAATCTGAAGAAATCCAGACTGCATTGGGGAAGAGGAAAAAGCAAAATTAGCAGGTTATCTAAGAGCAGAAATAGTAACATGGACCAAAAGCTTTCTCTTAATTTTAGTGATAATTGCTTAACACTGTCCTGTTTGGTTTTCAAGAGAAGGAATAAAGGAAGGTCAGACTCATGAAATCTGGGACTATAGCTCCTAACTAAATCTAAGCATTTTAAGGGGGGGAGGGGGAATATGTAGAAATGAAATAGATTAAAGCCCATTGTGACTTGTGAATGTTTTTAATGATCTCAAAACTCTATACCAGTGTAGCTTCCTACCCTATATTCATAAAATTTCATACTACTCTCTAATGTCTTTTTACTCTTAAAGGCTGAGGGCTACAAATTCATCATATTCATTTCTTTTTCACCTGTCTTCGCTACTCCCTTCCATCTCTGGTCCTGTTCTCCTTATCTAGTGAGGTTTCAGAAATATATAAGAACTACGGTGCCTTACGGTGTATCTGACCTGGCTTTGCCTTGGCGTAGAAGAAGGCTGTGTGCTGTGTCCTTTTATTTCTAGTTTTCCCCAGCACTTCTAAAGCTTATATTTGGAATTGGTTGACAAGAGCCTATAAGCTAAGCAGCAGCTATCTAAACCCTTAAACGTGCTGTCTTCCTTAGCTTTGCCCACCACACAGTCATGTTATAGAGTGGTGGTCACTTTTGTCTAGGCGAGGGAGGGGCATCATGAACCAAATATCTAAGTTAGTTACTCATGAAACCTAAAAGAATAAACTATAGGGCCAGCCAAATAGCTCAGCGGATTAAAGCTCCTGCAAGCAAGTACAGGGGCCCGGGGTTTGATCCCGGGACCTGCCATGCCAGTCCCATCCCCAGGGCACGCCGAGAAGGCACCTGAGACTGGGTGAGGTGGCATGTGCCTGTAATCCCAGCTCTTGGGAAGCTGTAAACAAGCAGATCACTACGAGTCTGATCTAGTAGTGAGACCCTGAACACCCTGTAGACCTTCCCCTAAAATACAGAGGGGAAAAAAAAGGATAAACTATAGAAAGGAAGTAAAGGACAGAAAAGCAATATATGCTGCTTTTCTCGTACTAATAGCAAACGACTGAAAATCACCAACTGCATTTTCCGTGAGAGAATACTGCTCTTAAACTTAAGAGAGCTGGTTACTTCCATGCTGAACTTCTTTCTAATTTCTTAGTAACTGTGAATATTTAATAGCCTTTTGAAATTTTAGCTAAATCTTGGTCCCGACTGCTTTTCCACTGACAACTGAGTTAAGGTTTTCATTTTCTAGTTTGGAGAGGATTCGTCGACCTCCAGTATGACATCTGTGAACTTCAACATTCCAGCAAATCAGAGCGACGTCAGTGATTCCATTAAGTCTTCCCCGGTAGCCCACTCCGTTCTTTGGATCTGGGGCCGGGACTCTGATGCATATAGGGTAAGTTTGCAGAGATAGGAATGAGTTTTCTCCCACCATCAGGACCTCTTAAAGCAACGCCCTTGACCCCAGTGGTGACGTTGGCCCCATCCCCGTTGCGCTTGATGCACCAAGCAGTTAGCAAGTAGGAGTCGTCTGTTAGGTGGGAGAGGAGTCAGACACAGATTTTCCAGACACAAGTGGGGCAGAAAGAAATGCTGATTTCAGCTCAAAGCTTTGTGATTTGAATGCGCTCCTGTCATCTCAGCCTTCCGGAGGCTGAGCCAGCACGATCACGAGTGGAGGCTGGGCTGGGTGGGGTGCCGGCTGTGCACAGTTTTACGCTCTGAGTGCTCCTGCCAGCTAAACTCGACTGAAGGGTCTGCTTGTACATATTTAACGAGCTTTCTTTTACTGCACTCCCCTGTGGGGCTGGCTGGCGCTAGGAATATCACAGACAAGTGCCTGACTTGGAGCTTACCTTCTAATGAGAGATAACAAGCTGACAGATACACGCAGTTAGGCTGGCTGTGAAGAAATGTGTGCTGGCTGATAACAGGGCCAAGTGTGAGGACAGAGCCCATGTTATTTTATTCACTACTTTAGGATTTAACAAAATTTAAACAGCTATTTAGATTTAATTTTAATATAAACTTCTCAAAGTTTGGTAGCTTCAGGATATAATTTTAGCTGGCCTCTGTTATAGTTATTTAGATTTAGAAAAATGAACATTTTATAAGTAAAAAAGTAATTGTTTACTTTGGTGTTGGCAAAGAAAAGTACTTCCCTGTGCCAATTTTGTAAGCATCTGTGTGCTTTCAGGTACAAGTACAAACTGAACCCAAAGTTGATGTAAACAAAAAGAAAAATTGTCCTTTTGGGAAGTCCAAAAAAGGGTAAAACTTGAGGTTTGTCCAGCCCTCCCTCGGGAGTATCATCAGTGACCCATTTCTTTCCTTTTTTTCTTTGCTGTCCCAGACACACTATTGGTTCCGTCAGAAAATCTTTTCCTGATGGTCATAAGATGACAGCAAAGGCAGCGACTTGGACATTGTTCTGTTCATACGTAGCAGAAGAAACTGAGACGTGGTGTCCTTTCCCAGAATCCCCGGCATATCCGTCTCACTGGCGCAGCTGGCTTGGGTCTGCCCAACCTTCAGCCAGCCTGTGGGGAACAGGTGGAAGAAGCTACAGTAGCGGGAATTCTATAGGCTCAACCACCATGTAGTTACCCTAAAATACCACATTCTGTTCAGTTATCCTACTATACCCAGATTATTTTAGCAGTTTAGCATGTTGAAATAGTCGATCTGAAGAAGTGTTTTGAGCAGTTTTGTTTCCTTCTTAGGACAAACAGCATATGGTATGGCCTAAAAGAGCAGACTGTGCCGAGAGCTACCCCAGAGTCCCCATCGGTGGGGAATTGCCAACGTATTTTCTGCCTCCAGAAAACAAAGGACTCAGGCAAGTGCTGATGGATTTGGCAGAGCACCTGATTCTGCATGACTGTCACCTGGCAGTTCTTTGCAAGCACCAGCCTTGGACTTGAAAGGTTAAGTCTAATCTTGAACTCACCCAAACTTTGAAAATGTGAATCTTGTTCCTTTTTCTTGTGCCAGGATCCACGAGCTCAACAGTGATGATTATTCTTCAGAAGAGGAGGCCCCAACCCCTGACTGTTCCATAAGTGACTTCAGAAAAAGCCACACTCTGTCCTACTTAGTCAAAGAATTAGAGGTCCGCATGGATCTGAAAGCCAAAATACCAGATGACCATGCTCGAAAAGTAAGGCTCCCTCAGGCTGGTGTCTCTTGCTGTCCATTCTGGGTGACTTCCGAAGCCGCTTTGATGGAACAAGAATTTGATAGAAGTCAGCTGTAGAGCTTTACATTTATAAGATGCAAGGACAGAGTTAAAGAATTGAAGTGATTGAGAAGTCAGTCGTGCTGAGAAGGGAGTGCCAGGCAGGTGTTCCTCGGGACTGCTGTTTGCACAAACCAACTGAGCAGTCTATTCCTCTAACCTGCGGGTGCCAGAGAGGAGCAGCAGGAGCCCCTCACCCGACCGCGCCCGCCTCCCTGAGGCCGTCCTGACCCCTTCAGCCCCCTGTGCACTCCCTGGCCCTCAGCAGTTTATATAACTTGAAAGTTTGAAGGTTGGGTTTCCCTGGCCTTATCAACCCTGCTTGGGCCACATGAGGTCCTTAGGCGTGTGTATCCATTTGTCAACCACTCTGTAAATAAGTTGCTTTAATTCATGTTGGCTATGACTAAGAATATTTTATTACAGAATGTTGACCTATGGCGTAGCTTTTTACTGCCCAAAAAAGACCATCATGACCACCTTTTTAAAAAGCTTAAAAACTATAAGCAGTTACTACTCATAGTCTGTAAACATTTACTGAAAAAACATATCATTTTCCAGGTCCTGTTTTGTGTATCTGAAATGCAGAGATAAGTAGAGTATGGTCTTTGCATGAGAGTTGCTCACAGATACCTAAAAACTACAAGAAAATAAAATAGATTAGGGGAAATTTGCTACTTTCCAATGAGGGAAGACAGGGTTTTATTACACCAAGTATTACAGATTATCTTCTGAATAACCTCTCACTAGGTTCTTGTCACTTAGGTTGACTTCACTGGGATAAGGTAAATTACCATGTGTGTGTGGGGTGGGATGTGGGCGTGTACTTTTGTTGGTTACAGTAACCTAGTGTGTACATGTGAACAGGTCAGCAGCTGTTGGTGTGTCAGTGAGCTCATGTTCTGTATATGATAAATATGTAGTCAGAGTAACTGCTCCTAAGCTGTTCCCTTCCAAGTAAAGACTACCATCCATAGAAATTCTTTTCAAATGTCTTCCCTTTTATTTTCAATTGAGTTGATCTTCCTTTTGATGTTTCCAGATTTTGCTTTCCCGTATTAATAACTATACTATCCCGGAAGAAGAAATTGGGTCTTTCTTATTTCATGCTATCAATAAGGTGAGTCGTTGATTTCGGACACCTGAAACTTACAGTGCTTGGTGATTGTGACTAAAAATTAAAATGTGGGCTTGGCAGTCTAGCTCAGTGGCACAGCGCCCACGTGGTAAGCGAGAGGTCCTGAGTTCAGTTGCCTGTATCAAGAATGAAGGAATGTTAAAATGTACTTACTAAAGGTCCTATTCAAGCATGTGATTTTTTTAACTGACTGAAGCATTTTGATGTTTCCAGCCCAATGCTCCCGTCTGGCTCATACTCAATGAAGCTGGGCTGTACTGGAGAGCAGTAGGAAACAGCACATTTGCTATTGCGTGTCTTCAGAGGGCCTTGAACCTAGCTCCACTTCAGTACCAGGACATTCCTCTTGTCAACTTGGCCAACTTGTTGATTCACTATGGCCTGCATCTGGATGCCACTAAGCTGCTGCTTCAGGCTTTGGCTGTCAATAGCTCAGAGGTGAGGAGGGAGTGACGGATGGAGGGATTTTAGCCTCATATACTGGTAGGGGTGGGAAGTGGATGACCTCAGTTTTGTAGTACAATATTTTTCTAGAAAGGGCATAAAAATGTCATGTTTTGTTTTTCAGAGCAGGTTCTGCATGTTTCAAGTGTGAGCATGAAATATGTCTTTGCTTTTTAAATTTTAATGTTAAAATGTAATAGCTAAGTGGATTAAAGCGCCTGCAAGCAGGCGCAGGGCCCGGGGGTTCAATCCCTGAGCCTGCCGTGCTAGGCCTGCCGTGCTAGGCCCACACCAGGGCGGGCTGAGACAGCAATCGAGACTGGGCATGGTGGTACACGCCTGTAATCCCACCTCCTGGGAGGCTGTAAACAGGCGATCGCTACGAGTCCAGTCTAGTAGTGAGAATCGGAACACCCTATACATCCTTCCTCTAAAAGAATTTTTACAAAATTTGTAATTACACAGTCAACTTTTTAAAAAACTTACATTTTAAAAAGAATGATACAGCTATGAAAATATGCTGCCACTTTTTATGTCAGCTGGAAACACCTGATTCTTTACTCATCACTGCTTAATACTGTACTACTGTACAGCATGAATTTATAGGTAGACTTACAACGTCCAAACCAGAGCACAGGGGGCCAGGGAGATAGCTCAATAGAGTAAGCGCTTGCCAGTGCATAAGTTCAATCCCCTGTTCCGCACAAAAAAAATAACAATACAAACCAGAGCACTGTTTCAACATTGTTTTGATAAGAATACGTAGGTAGATTAATATTCACCTCCCACATGAAGTCACTGGTTCTAATATCAAAGGTACCACTTTCCTTTATTTTATTTTATTTTAAATTGTATTTTATTTTATTTTTTATTATATTTATTTTTTCTTGAGAAATAAATATGATTGAGAGTTTCACAGCTGATTAATAGGACAGTTTTGATAATCAGTACACTGTACATTGTTATCGTCTTAGTGGTTATCCATAGTACAAGAAGCAGACAGGATATCCTGTCAAAACACTATTAGTACACCTCTTTCTCCTCACTGAGTTAAGTGAAAATAGCTGTAAATTTATCCTAACTATTTTGTGTGTATAAATACAAAATGATCTTTCCTTTGTATCTTTTTTTTTAATTTTTTTTTGTTCTGTCAGAGGTGAATATTCTATTGATATCTAAATACTATAGGTGTTTGAATTCAGCTAAACAATCTAACACTGTATAGCAGTCTGTAATATTAGTGGGTTATCCTCAGAAGTTATTGAATTGAGCCTTTTACAGCTCATTGTATTAAT